>MU224948.1:2126545-2138442 GCA_018584345.1 Thuja plicata
TTAATAATTAATAAAAGAATTAATTATTAATGCACCTAAGAGAAAGCTTAAGCACTAAAGAGTAATAACTTAATTAATTAAATCAACATGATTTAATTAATAAGCAAACTAATGATTATTCTAACACAAATGGCCGACTTAGTGCCTTGATGTTAAAGATGAAGTTGTTTAACCTATAAGCCATCATGCCGAGGTGACACGTGGAAGATCAGACTTTTGTGCTCATGGGTAACTTAAAGGAGATCGACGATCGTGTTTTAAAGTTAGTAAAGTTTCAAATCTGGGCCATTGATTGGGCATTCTGTTCCACCCATGACCATTTGAGTTTAAATTCAAATATTTAAATGGTGTTTCTCAGGTTTTCATGGCGGTGGTGATGTTTTCAACCTGCAGACTAGGTAGATGGATCAAGGTGATCTGATGCTCAAATTTATGGTGAAGTGGGTTATTTTCAAAGACATATCTGATCGTCTAGCATATTTCTCAAATGCATTAATGAGAAGAATTGACAGTCTTAGGGTTCTGAATTATTTATGCATATCTATTATAACCCTAATTCCTAAGAATTGGATTGACTCCTGAGCCTACGTGCTAGAGGAGCACGTATATAAGTAGTTTTGAGAGCTTTTAGAGCTTAGAGTTTTCCAGCTGGTGTAAGATTTTCTATGGCATCTTCTCTGCCCTCAGGTTTTTTCCTTGTTGTAATCTTTTATTGATTTCCAGATTCTGGAAGATCTTTCTGGGACATCTTCTCTGTCCTCAAGCTTTTCCTCCTATGTACTTCTCCTACTGAATGTAATACAGTGATTTTATTAGAGAAATCTTGGAGTTCCTGAGCCTTTCTTTCTTTTAGCATCTTTGTGTACTATTATGTCTGATTTGATTTTTGTAATCTTGTGGGTTTTATTCATCCCTGGTTACTTTGTCTCATTGCTGTGCCTACTTGCTGGAGTGAATGTTTTCTTGCAGGTCACATTCTGTGTCAACTTTGTTGGAAAAGCTATTGTTTGTGAAATCTTCTGTTTCCTTGAATATCCTCTTTCCATTCCAGACCTCTCTATGAAATACTTATGCAACCCTATTCAGAAAGATTGTGTTCTATTAGATCTGAGAATCTCCATGCTAGTTTACTCACTATGTTATGTTTCATGTTACCTTCGGTGTATCACCTAGTAGGATAATTTTCTTATCAGTTATTTTCCTTTCAAGCATTCCTTCTATCCCTTTCGCCTCCAAGTTTACTTTTCCATGTCCAAAGAGAAGATTAGGTTATTATCCATGAGGAGCCGACGTAGAACCTGGAGGCTTCACTTTAGTTAGCAAAGGTCCCACAACCTAGAAGTGATTCCCATGTTGTACTAGATTATCAAGACTACAAGAGCTTGAATAGGGTGTAAAATCTAGTGCCTAAGATTATGATCATATATGCTGGAACAAACATGGAGCAAGTTATAATTGATTGAAGAGCAACAGGGCATACAAAAGAACAAACAGTGACAAACAATGATTGATTTGATTTTTCTATCAAATTAGTATGGATCCAAGTGTTGTGTTCATGATATTGTTATCTTGACTAGTATATGTTATTGATACTATGATCTCAAAATGATTGGAGTACCGAAAGACATCGTTTCAGTTGACTGAAGATCATTTTGTGCCTAATAGCTAAATGTTTTGAATTTTTTTGAGAAGTTGGTGTTAGATCAGTGTGCGGTGATCATGCAATCAGTTGGAGTGGATGTTTCTATGATCCAAGTGTCAAGGTGACATGGCATAACAAATTTGCATTGATTAATTGCTATTTTACTGCTCAAGGTCATTGGATTTGATCAAGTTTTTGGAGCGTGTTGAAGAAGTCAAAAAGGTTTGACTGTTCTTTATTCAAATCGATGTACGATGAATCTTATAGCCGACCTGAGTTTTTTAGAGAGTGTTCTAGATTGGTAACACGTTTTAGGGTTTAAGGATCGAGTGGGAAATATTGTAATATGTTTTGTAAGGAAATTAAATTCCCTAATGGACATGTAATGTATATATATGTAAATCAATGCTTTATGCAAGTGGAGATTGTGGATTCCAAGGTGCGGTTGAGTGAAGAGAGAAGATTGTCTACAAGAAGCAGACGTATTATGCTTAATTGGATCTTAACAAGCAGAGAAGGCATGCTACACCCAGATCATTGTAGTTGTTGAATCCTAATAGGTTCTCAGGGAAATCCCTTAGCTGGGTACACTTTAGCAGGTCTGGTTTTGTAAATCCTTTAACTAGGATTTAAATCCTTTAACAAGGTTACTCCTAATAGGGTAAAGCTCCTAACAGGGCTATAGGTAAATCCCTTAACCAGGTGACTCTTAATAGGTTCTCCTAACCGAGCATCATTGTAAGCTCCTAATAGGGATATGCCTTTAGCATGGCATATTTTAGAAGAGTGCAAATATTTGTAGGTGCTAATCCCCACCATGGTTTTCATCCTTAGTCAAGGTTTCCATGATAAAATACTAGTGTTATTTTTTTGCATGCCTGGATGATTGTTTGGTTACTTTGTTTATTGCATGCATAAGGTTTAAAGTTGATGAATGTGGTTTATGGTGTTGAATGAATTGTGAAAAGTTTTTGATTTGATAGATTACTGATTCACCCCCCTCTCATTAATCTTGGACCTTATAGTATTAACAATTGGTATCAGAGCCTAGGTCCTCTTTGTGGTAAAGCTTAACAACTTGAGGTAAAGATCTAATAATGAATAAGGAAGGTCCTAATTTTACAAGAGACAATTACACAATATGGAGCGATAGGATGAAGATCTATCTAAAAGACATGGGGCCACAGTTCTAGGATCATGTGGTAACAAAATATAAAGTTCCTAATGGGCCTCTTAATGCAAATCAACTGAAGGAGAAACACAAGAACATACAAGTATTGGAATCAATTGTAATTCCTTGTCTAATACTAAGTATGTTGAAATTCATGGACTTAAGACTTCCTTTGATGTTTGGGAAAAGTTGAAGCTAATCTACCGTGGAGATAAACATGTGCAAAAATCTAGGGTAGACATCTTGAAGGGAAAATATGATGACATGAAAATGGTGGAAGGTGATATCATTTATCAATATGGTCAAAGGATAAAGGAAGTAGTTGGTGCTATGAAAGCTGCTGGTGGTAACATTGAAGAAGGTGATGTGGTAAGTAAAATGTTGAGAACCTTTCTACCTACTTATGCCATTAGAGTTTCTACTGTACAAGAATTGAGAAAGTTTGATACCGATTCTGTTGATGAGATGCTTAGTAAGCTCACTTATTTTGAGTTAAGTTACTATGATAACAATATGCCTAAAGTTGAAGGAAATTTTAAGGTCTCTTTTTCATTAGCATAAGAGAAGAAGAGAAAACATATAAGTCATTAAAGTTATTCCAGGGGACTTGAATCTATCTTGGATGAATAAAAGAAGCAAGAAGAACTTGAAACATTACTTTCCAGAAGACTACCTAGAGGTACTGGTAAGTATAAAGGAAATTTACCTTTGAAATTTTTTTCATGTAACAAGATAAGACATTTTGCTGCCAAGTGTCCTAATGGTGAACAAAAAGACAATATTTAAAGATTCAAGGGAAAATGAAACAAACAATTATGTTGCAGTATATGAAGGTGTGACTGATGAAGAATTTGATGACAATGATGAAGAAGTAGTGTTTGTTGCAATCAAAGAAGAAACTTATGAAGATGAGAAGGCATTGGTCTCTCACATGGAACATGGTAATGTATGGGTCATTGATAGTGGATGTTCACATCACATGACCGGTGACAAAAGTAAGTCCATAAAGATAGACTAATTTGATGGTGGTGTGGTCAGGTTTGGAAAAAAAACACCCTGCATGGTAAGAGGTAAAGGTTCAATCTCTATGAATGGTAAAAACAATATTGATGATGCAAATTGGATTGAAGATCTTACATATAACCTGTTGAGTGTTGGTCATTTGAATAAACAAGTTTATCATTTAGAATTCAAAGGAGGTATGTGTAGGATATGTGGAAGCTCGAGAGAGATAATTGATACTGAGAATTAAACTAAAGGTAACTTATTCCGTCTGAATACTACTATTAATGATTGTGTGTAAGTTTTTAGCATCGACGTTTCGAATCATACTCCATGATCCATTATCAGAATGAGAGAACTGAAGAATTATTATTATAGATTATGTTCAGCAAGCTGAAACATCACAATTAAGAAAGATGGATTCCTGTAGGTTATTCTTGGTAAAAACAAGTGGATGAAATTTGGTTAAAAACTATGCAATGCTATCAGCGAAATTATCATATAATGGAAAAGTAATATAATTAGAATATAATGTGAAACAAATTAATTTTTTAAACATATTTTTCATAACCAGATACTAAACTAGCCAAAACAACCAAGCTGTAAGAAAGGGCAAACATGATCATTCTTCAGTGTGGAAGTATTGCAGATGACACTTCCAAAGCCATACTTTGAAAATCTGTATACACATTCTTATATTTATTTGATACATCTTAAAGTAATTCTTAAAATAGGAGTGAACATGAACATTTTTTTATATTAGAAACTGGAATAATCCCTCTTGTTGCAGTATATGAGAAATTATAATTTTTTTTCTAGAAAAATTATATGACAACTACCCACCATGAAAACAAGCATGCTATGCCATTTTCTATTCTGCATGTTCAGATAAAATACATAATTACAACAGAAATAGCATGGTCAAACTTGCTTTATATAGCCAATCTTCAAAATGTATCTTGTACCTTGCAACAACATTATGAATTTGAGCATGAGAGGAAATCTTCAAAATGTATCTTGTACCTTGGAACAACATTATGAATTTGAGCATGAGAGGAGCACAAATCAATTTCTGGGGGCCCATTATGTCAATGAAGGCCATCAGATGAATGAACCCTTAGCTGAACTAAAAACTAAATTGGTGATGAGTACATTTCTTGAATTTTATAAAGATGGAGGCAACCAGGCCCCACAAAAGTTGATGCCTGGTCTAATTATTTCAACATGGTGTTCATGACCCACATAAAAAATAAGAATATTGAAAGATCCTTCGCACTACCAGTCAATTCCTATATTTCTGTTGGGCTCACAGATCTTGCACAGATTTTTCTTACCTTTCATCAAAGTGGTCTTTTACATCCTCCCTTTCATTCTCTTGTGGCATCATTATGAGTTTCCATGTGGGCCCTATAATGGAAACAATAATTGTTATTGTTATTGACATAAATTTTGCCTTTGTCAAAGATCTTTTCAATCAGATATAAATGTTCAAAACTTTTAATTGTATGAATTGTGTTTTTTTTTTTTTTTTCATGTGGGTCTTTCAGGAGTTGTGTTGGATATTGAACCACACAAAGATAAATATATATTTGTGGAGAGTGCATATCTCTATTTTTCAGAATACTATTTTGATATCTGATGTTGTTTTTTTTTTTTTTTTTTTTTATGAGGGGTAAACGCTTNTTTTGATATCTGATGTTGTTTTTTTTTTTTTTTTTTTTAATGAGGGGTAAACGCTTTGACCAGGAGCTATGAACTAGAAGGTCACAAATGAGGGACTTGGATTTGAACCTTGATGACAAGAACAACAACACATCAATTTAATCACTTTTGACAGGTTTTAGTATATAATTTAATTTTACATTGTTTTTTTATTAATTTTAAAATTATACTAATAATTATTTATTTTATTATTCTAGAATATCTATGATTTATTTCGGAGTGTTTTTTAATTTCTTGAAGCATTTAATATGACTTGTTTGTGACATGAGTATAAAAATGATATTTAAAATATCAAATAATTACTTCTTAAATAAGTATACTTTGACATAATTTTTAAAATATTTTGAACATAAAAAAATAGTTATTTGTATTTTCAAATTTAGATCTGTATACAAATATTATAAAGAATTTTCCAATTAGTTAAAGTAAAATAGAAATTATTTAACTAAAATTAAAAAATTAAAAACAAATATTACTTCACCATGTAATTTTGTATTGAATTGATTATTCTTCTTCCAATTAATTATATTTTACCTTCTAAAATAAAAATATCTTGGGATTCACCTCTTAGTGTGTTGGTTAAGTGGTGTGTTGGTTAATTTAATTTTTTTTATATAATTTTAATTTTATTTAATAAATTCTAGTTTTTTATTTTCAAAATTTTAGTTTTATTTCTAATGATGTAATGTAAGAAAAAAATTAATAGAATATTAGTTCATTATGTAATTTCGTATTTGTTTGATTTTTTCTTCCAATTAATTATATTTTTCCTTTTCAATTTTTATTTTATAAATTCTAGTTTTTCCTTTTCAATTTTTATTTTATAAATTCTAGTTTTTCATTTTTATTTCTAATAATGTAATGTAAGTTTAGAAGTCTTTGGAATGAGACAATTGCAATCTAATGTCAATCAATAGAATAAGTAATGATTGAGCTAAACCTACTTGAGCGCACTTGAGTAATTTGTCACTCCTCTCTGTCTCTCTTATTAAAAGAATATAACAATCTTGAGTTTAATTTGAAACTCCTCTTTACCTAATCTCAATTTTACTTTCACCTGATATTAATTTGACATACATCAAAATTATAACATAACATACCATTATGTTTGTAAATGACTTTTGATCTATATGCTATGGCCTTAAGTGGCAATAAAAAATTAGTAAAAAGTTGAACAAGTTATCAACCTTATGTCAAAAAGTTGTAAGAATATAATATGTAGGGAATTGGATGTAGTTTCTAAACTATTAGCCCTTTTCTGAAAAAAAATTGAATCTAATTAGTGAAAATTATAGATTTGGGAAAAAGATAAGAAGTAGGTGTATGTCTGGCCACCTTAATCACAATCAAATGATAATATTTTTTTACAAGATTCTAGATATAAGTAGTAGACTCAAGCTCATATGTGAAACTTATTTTTTTGTAATTTTTTCATAGTAAATAATTAATTATGAATTTTCTGCTACACTTTTTTCAGAATAAAAAAACTCCCTTGTTTGACTAGCTTAACTAATTCTAAACATTACGAAATTGAAATTTTTTTTTTTCTCTTGTAGTAGGTGAATTATAGAATGTGACGCATATTTCAAATTTCTGAAAGGGTATACCGTTTGGAAGTTATAGTTGTTTTTCAATCAGTCTCTCAATCAAGACTTTAGAGGTAACTCAATTAGAAAATAAATAATAATTAATTACTGAACTCAAAATTTGACAACAATTATATTGATGGAAAACTGATAATCTCCTTAAGAAACCCTTTTCGTTTCATCAAATTTGGGTGAAAAAGTTGTCAACTACATGGTCGAAGTTTGGAAATTAAAATAAACAAGGGAAAACACTTTTTTGGGGTTGACCATGTAGGTTTGGCATCCCAAAGCCAAAACCCAATGTAAATACCAAACCAAATCTCTGACTGTGTCAAAGGTAATGTGTATATGAAATTATCGAGTACCCGATAGTTATTGGGTATCAGATTATTATTGGATACCCGATTTGTTGTGTAAATTTATTCTCCCATTCTTCACATATATGCTATATGTTATTATATATTTAATATTATATTATATGATATATTATATTTAATGATATATTATATTATATGATGTATATTATTTATAATATATATTACATATATTATATTATATTATACTATAATATATATTAAATATATTATATAGATTATATATACTATATAATATATACTATGATATAGTATTTAATATAATATATATTATAATTTAATGTATATTAAATATTTTTAATTTATAAAAATGGCTTAAACCTAATTTTGTACTTTAGAAGTACAACTTAAACCTATTTTGAGTTGCTTCTATCTGCAAAGTTACGACAACATCGACGGAGGAGCCCTCTTGGAGCTCTTTGTGATTGTCATATCTTTCACAATTAGGGTTTCCAATCTAGAAATATTTTGTTATTGTCATAGGAGAGAGAAAGAGAGAGAGAGAGAGAGAGAGAGAGAGGTGTCATAAGACACATTAATGTGTCTTAGTACCCCTTACGACCCCTACAATGTACTCATAGGATTCCTAAGGGGTCAGAACGGGTCATAAGGGTCGTAGGATGCATTAAGGGGTCATAGGACCCCTTAAGATACCTTAGTACCCCTTAGGAACCCTAAGAATACATATTAGGGGTCCTAGTACACATTAAGGGGTCTTAAGGGGTCATAGGACACATTACTGTGTCTTAGGACCCCTTAAGACCCATTTCCACCCCTAAGATGTATTCTTAGGCTTCCTAAGGGGTTGAGGGATCATAAGGGGTCGTAGAACACATTAATATATCCTATGACCCCTTAAGACACCTTACAACCCCTTAGGATCCCTAAGAATACATCTTAGGGGTCCTAGTACACATTAAGGTGTCTTAAGGGTTCATAGGACACATCAACGTGTCTTAAGACAAAATAAGACCCCTTACGACCCCTAAGATGTACTCTTAGGCTTACTAAGGGGTTGAAAGGAGTCATAAGGGGTTGTAGGATGCATTAATGGGTCTTAGGACCCCTTAAGACACCTTACGACCCCTAATATGTACTCTTAGACTTCCTAAGGGGTTGTAAGGGGTCGTAGGATGTATTAATGTGTCCTAGGACCCCTTAACAACCCTAAGAATATATCTTGTGGGTCCTAGTACACATTAAGGTCTCTTAAGGGGTCATAAGATACATTAATGTGTCTTAGGACCCTATAAGACCCCTTACAACCCCTAAAATGTACTCTTAGGCTTCTTAATGGGTTGTAAGGGGTTATAAAGAGTTTTAGGACACATTAATGGGTCTTAGGACCCCTTAAGACACCTTAGTACCCATTAGGAACCATAAGAATACATATTAGGGGTGCTAGTACATATTAAGGGGTCTTAAGGGGTCACATGACACATTATTGTGTCTTAAACCCCTTAAAACCCCTTACGACTCCTAAGATGTATTCTTAGGTTTCCTAAGGGGTCATAAGAGGTCATAGAATGCACTAATGTGTCCTAGGACCCCTTAAGACATGTTACAACCCCTTAGGAACCCTAACAATACATCTTAGGATCCCTAATACACATTAAGGTGTCTTAAAGGGTCATACGACACATTAACATGTCTTAGGACATTGTAAGACCTCTTACCACCCCTAAGATGTACTCTTAGGCTTCCTAAGGGGCTGGAAGGGGTCAGAGGACACATTGATGGGTCTTAAGACCCCTTAAGACACCTTACAACCCCTAAGATTTACTCTTAGGCTTCCTAAGGGGTCATAAGGGGTTGTAGGATGCATCAATGTGTCCTAGGACCCTTTAAGACACCTTACGACCCCTTAAGAACCCTAAGAATACATCTTAGGGGTTGTAATACACATTAAGGTGTCTTAAGGGGTCATAGAACACATTAATGTGTCTTAGGACCCCATAAGACCCCTTACAACCTGTAAGATGTACTTTTAGGCTTCTTAAGGGGTTGTAAGAGGTCATAAGGGGTCGTAGGATGCATTAATAGATTCTAGGATCTCTTAAGACACCTTAGTACCCCTTAGGAAGCCTAAGAATACATATTAGGGGTCCTAGTACACATTAAGGGGTATTAAGGTGTCATAAGACACATTATTGTGTCTTAGGACCCTTACGACCCCTTACGACCCCTAAGATATATTTTAGGACTCCTAAGGGGTCGAGGGGTCATAAGGGGTCGTAGAACACATTAATGTGTCCTAGGACCCCTTAAGACACCTTACGACCTCTTAGGAAGCCTGAGAATACATCTTATTGCTCCTAGTAGATATTAAGGTGTCTTAAGGGGTCATAGGATACATTAATGTGTCTTAGGACAACATAAGACCCCTTACAACCCCTAAGATGTACTCTTAAGATTCCTAATGGATCAAAATGAGTCATAAGGGGTCATAGGACATATTAATGGGGACCCCCTAAGACACCTTACAACCCCTAAGATGTACGCTCTGGCTTCCTAAGGGAACATAAGGGGTCATAGGATTTATTAATGTGTCTTAAGACCCCTTAAGAGACCTTAGACCCCTTAAGAACCCTAATGATACATCTTAGGGGTCCTAGTACACATTAAGGTGTCATAAGGGGTCATAGGACACATTAATGTGACTTAGGATCCCTTAAGACCCCTTACGACCCCTAAGGTGTACTCTTAGGCTTCTTGAGGGGTTGTAAGTGGTCATAAGGGGTTGTGGGATGCATTAATGGGTCCTAGTAACCCTTAAGACACCTCAGTACCCCTTAGGAACCCTAAGAAAATATATTAGGGGTCGTAGTACATATTAAGGGGTCATAAGGGGTCGTAGGATGCATTAATGGGTCCTAGGACCCCTTAAGACCCCTTACGACCCCTAAGATGTACTCTTAGGCTTCCTAAGGGGTTGTAAGGGGTCATATGGAGTTGTAGGACTCATTAATGTTTCTTAAGACCCCTTAAGAACCCTAAGAATACATCTTAGGGGTCCTAGTACACATTAAGGTGTCTTATGGGGTCATAAGACACATTAATGTGTTTTAGGACCCCATAAGACCCCTTACAACCACTAAGATGTAATTTTAGGTTACTTAAGGAGTCGTAAGGGATCATAAGGGGTCGTAGGATGCATTAATGAGTCTTAGGACCCCTTAAGATGTTGGAGATTTGATTCTGAGCAGTTGATTGATTATATGTTTGTCATTGATGACAATATATAATACACAGTAGTAATCTATATGTACTTATCAGAATGATAACATGAAGACTTGCGTGGTTAGATACATGTTGTTGACATGTTTATTATGTTATGTTCATACACGCAGATCCAGATACGATGTTTTAGTCAAGTTGTATAATTCTATTATTGGCAGTTATAGTTCTGGAAGTGTATCTGTACAGAGTCGATGCATGTAATGTGTTTCTTGAGTTGCGCCTATCTTCAAGCTATGTGTGTGTATATTCATGATTAGTTATGAGTTGATGATATTCATCTAAAGGTGCCAAACATGTTTCAAGAAGATTGCAAAGTTAGAGTTAATTTGGTGAGGCCGACTTAGTGAAGCGTAGCGTCTATTCAGTTTATACGGTTGTAATAATGCTTGCGTGCTTAGTAGAGCCGACAAGGATGTTATGAAGAGTTGTCTTACAGGTCCCATGATATCATACTTTGAGGAAGATACTTATAGCAAGTCAATTGTGATATGCTAAGTGTGAATGATACGAAAAAAAAAGAAAGATGTACAGAGAAGATTATCAGAGTTGGTTCATTCATCAAGAGTCTATGTGAAGAAGTGAAAGATTTTAATACACTGGAACTGATCAAGACAATAGGTCTACTCTATAGTTCATCATCATATATAGTGCATATCTATTTTATAGAAGGTTGTAGCCTTCACCATCAAGCAGTGAGCTTTTGGACAGTGAGTCCACCACCCCTAATAGGGTTATTTGTAAAAGACTCCTAACAGGGTCTGACCCTTAACCAGGTCACTATACTTATTGCATTGTAAAGTACAACTCTTAACAGGGTTCAAATATCTTCTAACAATGATTACTATAAACAAGTATAGTTCATTGTGGGTGCTGATTCCCACCGGGGTTTTTACCATTTGGTTTCCCCGTAATCAAATTGTGTGTTGTGTACTGTGTTATCTGATTAAGCATTTACTTTGTTGTATTCTGAAGTTAAGGAAGAAAAAGAATTAAAGTTACTGATAACTGATTCACCCCCCCTCTTAGTTATCCCTTGGGACTATTCTAACAATTGGTATCAGAGCCAAGTGCCTTGGAGAAGAAGCCTAACAGCTTAAGGTAGATCAGATGTCTTACTTCAGAAAAGAAAGCCCTAAGTTTGATGGAGAAAATTATCTAGA
>MU224948.1:2187521-2219261 GCA_018584345.1 Thuja plicata
ATAAGCGTTACAAATAAGATAGTAACATTTTTGCCTCATGGAATATAATGAAGATCACTAGATTATATTTTAAATCAATAATGACAACTAATATTGGTTACACAACCCTACTATAACTAACAGTTATAATATATTATTGGTGAATTAATTTAGATTTCTATAATAGCTGATAAAATTTAGGTGAATTGAATCTAACCATCTATCAAATATTAGGCGAATATTTGAGTATAAATTTTTAATAAAATAAATTATTTGGCGATTTAAATATTTCTAAAATAAAATTTTGTAAAAGTTTGGCGATTTAGGTAGTCTTAAATCTTGAATTATTAGCCAAATTTGGATTCTCAAATTTCAAAAATTAGCCAATTGGCGAATATTAGCCACTAAAAAAATCGCTGCTTAACATAAATACATGAATGAGTTGTTATCGGTTAATACCACATTGGTGTGTAAGGCAAGGGTGAATCATAATGCATTCAATGATCCAAAATATGTGTCAACGGGGAAAGAGGCTACTGGTAAAAAACCCAAAGTGCAATATTGATAGGATATTTAGTCATTTGATGGTGCTCTAAGTTTTTGCTCATTCTATGCAAAGATTATATTATCTGTGCAGTTTATCAGTCTTTTTGTTGACTGTTCCTGGTAGTTCTGTGTACAAACAACAAGTTTGTTTGATGTTCCAATGGTTAATTTATTTGCTATTCCTCCTCCCTACTAACAAATGGTCAAATGGTCAATGGGTAATGCAGTGAAATGTTTGAGTCGAAATCCAAATCAATGTCTCTACAGATGCTAGGTTTGTCATGCAAAATCCATATGCAATTCATTCATCTCATACAAAACAAAGAAACCCTAATTGGGTTACTCAAATTGAAAACTAACAGCACTTGGTAACCCTTATTGTTGCAAATTGACAAATAGTTTAATGCCGGATAAACACAATACA
This sequence comes from Thuja plicata, assembly GCA_018584345.1. NCBI lineage: Eukaryota > Viridiplantae > Streptophyta > Pinopsida > Cupressales > Cupressaceae > Thuja > Thuja plicata. Next base: position 2,188,471 of record MU224948.1, read on the forward strand.
AATAGAATGAGAACACATGTAAGTCTATAAACTGTTCATTGATACCAACCTAATTTTGTGTAAGTCTGAAACAAATTTGCCTTCCGTTTGATCACGCATAGATGGTGTTGGTTCAATCACTTCAACGCATATGTACTCTGTGCCTTCTATTCGTGCCCTCCTTCAACTTTTCTTTGCTGCATAATCACAATGAATTGAAATGAAACCTTTTTTTTAGTTATATTGATCATGTTTGTCACAACTACAAAAAAATGTCTTGGTTGTCGTAATTTCGACCAACACGGGAATGGATTAAAAAAAAATCAAAGTTTTCCTTCCATTTTCTAACCAAGAAAAACAAATGTAATGCATGGTGGGAAATTTAGGGTCAAATGTACTAGTGGTCATAAGGGGTTGTAGGATGCATTAATGGGTTATAGGACCCCTTAAGACACCTTATTACCCCTTAGGAATCCTAAGAATACATATTAGGGGTCCTAGTACACATTAAGGGGTCGTAAGGGGTCATAGGACACATTCTTGTGTCTTAGGACCCCTAAGATATATTCTTAGGGTTCCTAAGGGGTCGAGGGGTCATAAGGGGTTGTAGAATGCATGAATGTGTCCTAGGACCCCTTAAGACACCTTACAACCCCTTAGGAACCCTAAGAATACATCTTAGGGGTCCTAGTACAAATTACAATGTCTTAAGGGGTCATAGGGAACATTAATGTATCTTAGGACACCATAAGACCCCTAAGATGCATTCTTAGGCTTCCTAAGGGGTCGTAGGATGAATTAATGGGTCTTAGGACCCCTTAAGACACCTTAATACCCCTTAGGAACTATAAGAATACATATTAGGGGTCATAGTACCCCTTAGGAACCTCTCTCTCTCTCTCTCTCTCTCTCTGATACAATGACCTATGACACCTATTTATTTTTTAAGTTATTTAAATGTTTTTACAAAGTTCAAATTTTTCTTAAAAAATATATTATGTTCAAAATATAAATAAACCAAAAATACACCAAGGAACAATCATAATTGAAAAAATATAAAAAATATAAATTGGATAGAGCATAAGTAAAAAGAAAAGTGCCATGTATTGAAAAACATAGTGAACCAAGTAATTTAGCCCATAAAGGGTTTTCCCTGACAATCTAATCACAGATGGACAAGGATACTGTTTCAACAACTTCATCTTTAATAGTACCGTGGTTTAGCATTGATTACTAAAGATAATTTTTTTTTTTCATGAGATAACACAACATTATAGACTTATCTACAAATTCATAATTAGACAATATAATATGGATTGGATAAATATCCCTCGGTTCAAATTGGCTTCATAACTGAGATGCATAACCATAAGGACAACAAAATAATTTGTTCTTTCTTCTTGAACTATAATGTATCTAACCCTTGGCTGTAAGATTTTTTTAGGACAATGACACTCTCATAGGTATTGGGATGATAAGCTGATAAGGTACAACTTATTCACGCATTTCTAGTATCTATAGAATTTGAACTAAATCCAATTTTAAATCCTAAATTTAAAAATATTCTCTTACTATTTGCTTTGGAAGTTTTATGTTTGGTGATGACAATAGGTTCAATAGGTTAAACAATGGGTATCTGGATTGCTAATGAGAATTGGTGTAAAGTGAAAATCAATAAAAGTTTATTCAACTAAGACATGTCTTTGTAATTGGCTCAGTGTAATTGGGTCAATGTAATTGGATCAATGTAATCTAGCCTCAATGTAATTGGCTCAAATATTAGGATTCTAATCTAAAATTGAGGACTTTTGTCCTTAATTGAACTTTATTATTTTTTATTCTCTTCTAGACTAAAAATAACTGGGCAAGACCATAGGTTTTCTTCTCCATTCTTTCCTATCAGGGCCCACACTGATTGAAGATGTATGTTTTCCTTTTAATAAAAAATTAATCAACTACAACCCATTACCTATAAAAAAAAAGCACCATGTAAATTAAATCTTGGCACCAATTTCCAAATTTTGGAAATTCATATGTTGTATATCGAGTATCCGATATCTATTAGATACCTCATATGTTTTAGTGGCATCAGGGCCCAAATTAATATTATGTGGGTCCCTATATCCGAGAGTCATGGATTTCTCAGAGAATATTATGGGATTGTAGCAGTTGTAGACAAAAACAACTTTTTCCACCATTTTTTTGAAAATTTGTTGATTATCCAAGGTTTTCTATCAACTTTTTGGTCTCACAATGAGGATCAGTAGTCGTCGAAAGCATAAATGCAAGAGGAATCTCACAAATGAAGGAATTGAAGTATATAGAGAAAGAGATAGGGTTAATCACTAGAACCAGAAATAAGGTATTGTAAATATTAATGAAGGTAAGGCAATAGGCCCACCCGCAAATGCGGTTTCAAGTGAAGAAGACATTGAATTTGAAAGTAATTATGAGAATAATTTTGACAATGAGAGTGTATGGATTGAAATTGAAAATGTAGAGTTAGAAAATGAATATGTAGAGGTGGACAATGTAAGTGCAGACATTGGGAATGACAATCCAGGGATTCAAATTAAAAATGTAAATATGGGCATTATAAATGTAGAGACATAAAATGAATATGAAGGAATTGACAATGATATTGTTGCACAAGAACCAAATGAACGTTACACATCTCCAAATTATATGAAAAATGAGGTCCCTTGCGAGGAAGAAAGACAAACATCAAAATTGAGACCTTCAAAAACACCAAGATGGTTACTTGAAATTGATGAGAACATTATGAGCAATTTTAAAGGCAAGAGATCACAAAGAACCGTTCGGTTGTGGGTTTCAAGACTTTATGATCATTTTTTTGGAAACAAGACATTGGTCGGGCAATGCCAACTTTTGTGCAGTTGTTAAAGATACAAAAGATGAGACCTATACTAGCGAGATTGAAGATTCGCGTGAACAAGAAAATGGAGAGAAATGCTATTATTATGAGAAATATTTTTAGTGCTCTCAATTCCATTGGGAAGACTAGCAAGGAAAAAGACAAGAGAGATGCTCGAAAGGTTATTACAACATACTTAGTAAGTCATCATTTGAGTAAGGCTTGTTTTATGAGACAAACTTGTGTTGACTTGAACATAAATCGTAAAACTTTAGATAGAGCACTTGCAAGAAGAGAAAGACTTGATGATCCTCTTCAAAATGATACACGAGCTTATGGTGGGAGACTTCCACGTTGTGATAAGAAGCTTACCAATGATGTGAAGGATGAAATTCAACTATTTTGGCACTCTAACTCAAGAGTGTCACCGAATGTGAAGGATGTCTTGAAGTTGAGAATTGATGTTCGAGAACGCACCCCACATCCTAAACATTATTTGGAGGTGATTCAAACAATGTTTTTCAATTTTTTTGAAACACATCCCACATTGCAAATATCACAAAGGGATTCTGAATCCTTTAAGCCATTTTATTGTGTACCTATTAAGATTCAAAATATTTGTTGTCGCAAATATCATGTGGAGTTTTCAATGCACCATGAACTATTACTCTCCATTTGTTCTATTTTTCCTACTAATGAAATGTTGGAGGATTGTGGTGAAATTTTTCTTCCAAAATCATCAAGAGACTTGCTAGATCAATTTTTATATCCTAGAGATGATGGTTATTTCTTTTATAGAAATGATTTCTTAAATGACAAGTGCTCAGAATGTGGTGGGTTGTTGAAGTTTGTTTCATATTTTTACAAGGGCTGCGAACACCATTTTGGAAAGACAATTGTCCAAAAAAAGATATATGAAATGATGAAATATACTTTGAAGAGTGGAGGTGAAGGATCTAGATATGAGTTGGTTATAAAAGAATGCAATGTAGCTGATTTTATTTCAGATTTCAAGAAAAATATTTTTTACAAGTATGCAAGGCATTGTCACAGGTCTCAGTGGTTGGATCAACAATTCAGGATGTGTAAGGACACTTTCTTGATTGACACTATTATATTTCCATTGACTTTGTAGATAACTATGCATTGCAGCCCCAAAACGAGTTGCAAGCTCAATATTACAATTCCATTCAGATTTCTATTTTTGTCCACATAATATATAGACAATCCCTTGATAGTACAAATGTTGACCGGAAGAGAACAAGAGAGTACCATTTTTATATGAGCATTGATAGATCTCACTCTCATGAGTATGTCCAACATTGTTTTGAGAATTATTTTGAGTTCTTGCGGGAAAATGATATTGCTATGTATTGACATCTCATTTGGTCAGATAACTACACATGTCAATTCAAGAATGCTCGTATATTTTATTGGTTGTGTAGAATGCATGTAGAGAGAGGTGTACCTCATATTTGGAGATTTTTTGAGGCCAGGAATGGGAAAGGGGAGCATGATGGAGTAGGTGCGTGTGTGAAGAGAGCTCTAGTTAAGGAGCAATTGAGGAGTTTAGGTGCAAAACTTCTTGATACTTGTTCTATTGTTGATTGGTGTACTTTGACATTCTCATAGTGGGGGACTCTTGATTCAGCAGTGCACAAATTCTTTTGGTTGGTTGAGGAGGGAAAAATAGGATATAGATTGGATTTTTAGATAGTGAAAGATTCTGAAAAAATTCATTAATTTCAAAGCTCAGATGCTAGTACATGGACCATTTGGACACGACAGTTGGCTTATTTTTGTCCCAAGTGTTTTCAGTTTGATTGGAATCAGTGTGAGTCAAGTGAGTGGGTGGATGCATGGGTTCCATAGTATCTAACTCCTTTATCTCTCACATTCTCTGTAAGAAATGATGACATGGAAAGTTCAGTTGAGTATGACCATCTTTCAGATCTTCTACAACGAGGACATGTTTTTGCATTGGTTGCGTCATAGGGGAATGATGAGAGGTCAAATTACTGGTTAGCACATTTTCTACAAGGAAAGAAGAAGCTTGCACAACAAACAACAAATGATGATGGGCTCACATATCCTAATAGTTCAGTTGTTGTTGCGAGAACATGGATGCAAACATACATTATTAGAAAGAATGACATTCCTACATTTGAAGACTACGAGAAGCACAAAACCATTCTCATGTATTCACATGTTGTTATAAAAACAAATGTTAAATTATTGAAGCATTAAGGAAGACGAAAGACAAAATATCTTTGGACTATTAGTACTGTTGATCATGAAGCAATATAGGATACCCTCAAGTAGAGAGATGATCCTTTAAGTATACTTCACTAGGTAATACCAACTCACTACAAGGTTTTCTAAGTTCATTAAGATTACATTCAGTACATTAATTGCACTTTTCTTCTTCATTTTTCTGAGTCAATAAAATTGATTTTGTATGTGGATTATAAGTGCAGTTGGATAAATATATGATAGATTCTATATAGAAGATTCATACACACTTGATTAGCTCAAACAAAATGATGGTAAAGTTCACTGTGCATTGGCTCATCATGTTCTTTGGTTCGTTTAGTTTATTATGTTCATAATGTTTTGGTCAACCTATAAACTTCTTGTTTTCTCAATTAAGTTAACTTGTTCTCGTACCTTCAGAATGTAGGGATTACAAATATGATGAATCTATGAGATTCCTCTACCATGCTTTGGAGTATGTCTTATTTTGTCTTTGAGATTGTCTATGTATATTTTATGTTGGTTGTACTATATTGTAGTTTATAGTAGTCATAGGCTGATTGGATTATCTAATTGTCTCTTCCATAACACAACTTTTCATCCATACATATTAGTGCCTTCAAATGTCCATGATCATTTTTGTGTCTAAATTTTTGTTTTTCACGTATAAAATATTTGACTATAGCTTACATGTTTATGGTGATACAACTCAACATATTTTAAAGAAAGATTGAATTAAGTCTCTTCCTTTAGGGAAACTATGTGTGGGTACAAGTCTCTACTTTGCCTTAACATCCTTAGTAAAATAATCTCAATGCTTTTCTCTCTACTTTAGCTTTCATTTCTTCATAAACATATATGCTCGCTAAAGTGGGGGTAAAATGCAATGTCATAAATTAAATCCTATGCAATTTCACATCACACAATCCTTCTCTTTAGTTTAATTGAATACAATTATCAAACCTTTACCTTATTCCTTACTCACAATCTATTCTTACCAATAGTCATGCCTAATTATCTGACTATTAGGTATGGATTATTCTTGGACACGTGTCCATTGTGGATATGTCATTTTGTCGCACTAAAATATTGTAATTATTAATGATTGAAGATGTTCATTGGGATGTCACACTTTCAGGTTTTGGTAGTGTAACACCACTTTATGCTTGCACTGATGTCAGGATGACTACTAGTGCTTAAAAATTTCCTTTTACCTAGTTCAATCTCTATCTCTGGAAATGGGATTCTTCTTGCGTTATTGGAACTTTCTCTTGTAATTTTCACCTCTTGAGCATTCACACTAGCATACCAGTCCATCATTATCATTCTTCTTCCACTCACAACTCTACCATTATTCCATCTCCCACTCTTGTCTATTGTATCTCTCTTAACTCAAAGGTTATTATCGTTCCTCATTCCAAAAATTTGCATCACATTTTCTTTTGAAAGAGGGTAATATTCTAGGTTTTCTGTTTGATCCATTGTTTTTACATAATATCAATCTATTCTCTATTTATTTATTTCATCTAAAATCTTATCTATAGGTTGTTAGTGGAAGTGAAAATACCAAAGTGGGGGTTTGACTGAGGCAAAACTCTAAAAAAATTTCCATAAAATTTCATCTTGGTCTTCAATGTCCAAGTTCTAGTGAGGAAGGACATTTCTTTTGATTGAGCTTCATTTTGTGGATTTTAAAATATTCCTTTTCTTCCTCCTAATCTATTTATTACTTTGATTCTATTAATTAATCTCTATTTTATATACTTTCATTGAATTAAGTTCGTAGAGAATGACATGTTTCTCTTTTTACTTTCTTGTTATGGTTTATCTGTCATGTCCATATAGGACACTCACATGTTGCATCTTCATCCTAGATCCCCAAGCAGATCTTGAATGAAGAGGTCACAAAGTTGTCTAGAATGTCTCTTTGGACTTTATTTTCATTTCCTATGAACTAAATAGTATAGCTAATTAGTTTTGGTTGGTAAAACTCTTATCTCTTTAAATAGTTACCAAGCTTAGAGGTCACAACTACCCAAGGGTTTATTCCAAGTAGACAGTTGGGTCTCAAATCTTCAAGGTTTTTGATTACCATTCCTAGTGGTTTTTTTTCACACTCTAAATTTATATTCTTAATTTACAAATGACACATCTCTCTTTTATTCGTGTGTCACCCTTAATGGTTTTCTCGTACTCATTTTTTTTCTCTCAAAAATCATTTAATCTATTCATGTTTCTAATCAAGCTAAATTGGTCTAAGCTCTTTTGGTATAGAACTCAATGTCAATTCATAAGCTTCACAAAATAAATTAATACATACTGAATTTTTAAGTCTATTTAATGTGTAGGGACTTTAAATAGTGCATCCATAAACCTTGTGTAAAAAAATAAAGGCGATTCTCCTTCTAGTTTTCTAATATCACAAAATCCAACACTTCAACAAAATATACAAGGTCAATTTCTATTTCATCTATATATATTTCATTCATATTTAATTATATATCATATTTTTAATCTTTAAACTCTATTTCAATATCGTGCTACTTTGATTAATACTTCTTATATATATCATTCCAAATTATTTATCCGTAGGTAATATTTTATATTTATCATTTTAACTATAGGCAAACCATCTTTCATCATTGAAAATATTAAGTTGTTTTCAATATCTCTAGCCATGTAACATATATATATTCAAGTGGTTTGGGGATTTCATACCTCAATAAGAAGTTTCATATCTTCATTGAATGTAAAAACCTAAATATTAGACCAAGATGTATTTCTCTTTCTTTCAATGATAATTATCATGAATAGGTAGAGGAAGTCTAACACGCTTACTAATTCCCAATGCCCACTATACAAGTTGTATTGAAGAGGATAAAATATTTATAGGTGTACACTCATCAAATCATATCATCAAACCAATATCAATGTGTGTAAATAATTTACTTGCCACCTAGGTTCTTCTCTTATACATTTACCATATTTTGGACTAAACACCTTAGAAACCTTTAAAGATGATGGAATATATCTATGTATATAAATATAATTTAATAAATCTATAGATCTCAAGATCTTGTGAATTGAATATATACAAATTAAGAATATGAGATATAGATTTCAAGATCTTGTGAATTTAATATATACAAATTAAGAATATGAGATTTTAGAAAGATGTGTGTGTGTGGAAAATTTGAAACTATGAATTTAGCTCTAGAATAAGAGACAAAGGGGAAAACTAGAACTTGAAGTGGTGCCAAAAAATGGACAAAGGACTTTAAAACTAGGATCTATTCAATTTATGCTTCAATAGTAGCCTCTAACACTTACTAAGATCATTTGAGCCCAAATATTAGGGAGTTACTAAAAATTCTAGGGTTTAAACTAGAAAAAATTTAAAAGATAAATTTAATAAAATTTGAGTTGATTTCAACCCTAGCATTTAGGTGAGATTTATAAGAGAAACCTATGGCCAATATTTTGATTCAAGTTTTGGGTTGTAGAAGTAGATCATTCCTACATAATCTTTATCATTATGATGACCTATCATGATCCTACAAGAGGATCATTCCTACAGGTGAGCATCACCTAGATGCACAATGAGTGTTGAGTGGGTCCTTCATGCTCATGAGAGGTTGGTTCGTGTAAAATGTTTTATGTGCATAACACACATTTTTTTATAAAGTTTCATCTAGAATAAGCATCATCTAATAATTGGGGTGACCCATTTAGAGTAGCATTTGAAACACTTATTGGTAAGGTTGCCACCAAGGTTCAAACCTTGTTGGGCCATTGTGCTCGCAGGCTTTGTGCCTACACTAGGTCGTTGAGTTTGTGTGTTTGAATTTGTAGAGTGTCTGGAAACTTAAAATGTTTTCATTTACCAATAAATAAAGTATCATCTAATAATTTACATGTTAACACATTGCATATTTTCTATGGCTACATCTTGTACATTACATTATCTTATACTTGCATACATTGCATGTGATTTATATTGGACATTCTTACATGTTTTTCTATCTGATTTTAAATGGCTACCATCACTTGTTCATGTTATCTTTGTTATTGTGGTATGATTCTAAAGAAAGAACCTCATATCTTAGGTTATTACATTTTATTTAATGATTAAATATCTTTTAATGTTATATATTGAATCTTGAACTATGTATGATTGATATAAAGTTTTTTTGATCGGTAAATAAATTTTTTTAAGCTTCCAAACACTCCACATTCAAACCCGCGAGTTCAATGACCCAACATAGACACAAAGAATGCAAGCACAATGGACCAATGGAGTTTGAATCTTGATGGTGACCTCACCAATGAAGTGTTTCAACTACTACTCTAAATGGGTCACCCCGATATGCTGATATAAAGTTATTCATTTGAATTTTCTTTCAATTATATCAAATAGTCTTGAATTAATGCCTAACTTCAATTTAAAAATTAAAATAAGTAATTTATTTTTATGAACAACTCAGGTTGATATGGAACATGCTCTAGGTGATATTTTGACATGAACAACACTTATATTAACAAATTGAGAGTCATTCTAGCCGACACTAATGCTACAATGGGATATATATATCCAATTGTGAGTGCATTAGATGACCACTAGGTGGGAGACACCTTTTTTGGTGATACTTTAGCCACTATTCTTACCTAGATGTGACAAGAGGCCATGAGTGGTGTTTCTCTTTTTATAGTTTAGCTTAATGTCATTAAAAAAGATATCAAATCATGAAACTATTGGGGGTTATTTATTTTTATAAAGTATGGAATATTGTATACTATGATATAAAAACCAATTGATGGTTAAGGACACTTGGTTTAATTAAAAAGGTCATGTTCTAAGCATCTAGATGGTGTCGAGTTCAAATCTTCTCCATGACAAAAAAAATACTTAGTACTTAGGCAACATCATGCATGTGTGTCGCTATTATGTTTGAGGGTTTTATGATCTTAGGTGGGTTTTATTTTTGCATGGTTTTAATTTTTAAATGAGTTTATTTTAAGATTACTTAATTTTTAGAAAGTTATAATTTTCATAGGGTTATATTTTAAGTTGTTTTGATTTTCAAAGAGTTTTTCAATTTAGATGGTTTTAGTTTTAGAGGATTTTGATTTCATAACTATTGTATAGGGGAAATGGTGAGAAATGCTAAGATGTAGACCACTCACCAAGATCTCTACCATACATTGGAATACAAACCCACCCTTAAGCAAAATATGATTAGCACAACCAAAAGGAGAAAGGGTGCTAATGCAAGATCTATGTCAAGGGGGATTTGGATTCATCTAAGGGGATAGTTGTGATATGATAAAGTATTGATACAATCTAATAAACTAAGTGCAAAGGAAAAAATGGAAGAATAAGTACACCTGGAAAAAAGATGGAGAATGTAGGAATTTGAATATGAATGTAACTATCACTAGAATCTTGGATCCTATTGTAACTATAGATCTAGAAAACATGGATCTAAGTCTATTGTTGCAATTAATGGGAAGTGTGTACTGAGAGGGGAGGGGTGAATCAGTACCTCTAAAACTTTTGTATCTTTTAACCTTTATCCTTTAGGTAATCAATTGTATATCCAACCATTTGTTCTATGCTATCTTGGTGTAAGATTTATCAATTCATAAACTTAACAAACATGTGAACATTCATGAAAGTAATTGACACATAACACAAGATATGATAACACAAAAAACTCCTGTTAGGAAGTAAAAGCTGCGGTGGGGATGACACCCACAAATTATTCACTATCTGTAGATTGGAAGGGGCCAGTTAAGGCTTACAATTTGATCACTTCTAATGATATACCCTATTAAGAGTATCTGTGGAGACCTGTTAAACTCTACTATATTAAGAGCTTTTGCAACACTGTTTAGTGTGCACTCAGTTAAGAGATTTACAATTGGATGGTTAAATCCACCTTTCTTGAAAGGCTACACTTTGCTTCTCTTGTTAGAATGTAATAAAATTACACTTTGACCTAGTGTATGCAATCTCCTATTGTTTATTACATATCCATTTAAGATTACATGTATAATTTTATCACCTAATGTGATTGAATAATACCTCTATTTCTCGGTAGCCTCTGTTCTTGGTTCTTGATAACCAAATTCACCTTTTTTTTGTTCTGGTTCTTGAAACTTTTAGTCTGATCCATAGTTGTGCTTGTAGGCTTCATTCATCCTCTCATCCATCCTCTCCTCATAATATTGAATGATTACAACATCTATTTATAAGATAGATTGACCTAATTAAGTTTCATGTAAAATAATATTAACTCTAAGATCACAGGTTTACAACTTGACCTTGATCTCCTAGTCTATGTTTTAAATAAGTTAGACTGATTAAAACACTTACATTAATGTTTCTTGTCCCTAAATAAATGGTTTTAAAACAAATCAAGACTCTATAAATAGAATAAGACTGTTTTATCTGACGTGGAAGTCAAATCCACTTTTTGCGGGCTTCAACTGACTTTTGGTTTCTATTGGTCGGTTATGCTCTAAAGTTAGTTAGACTATCTCTCATTGTTCCTTGCTTGAACTGTCTCTCGGGTTCCTCTTTGACTATTCTCTTGGTTTGTGCTTTGTCCTGCTCGCTGGGTTCCACTTTCGGGTTCCTCTTTATCCTTTCCACTTTGCATTTTTGGTTTACACACAAAACTGTGTCGTCAGTTTTCTTTGTACTTAGCAATTTTCGGTGATCTCTGATATCTGTATTTTCAATTTTCTCTTTTTCTTGTCTTTCAGTGTATGTTTATCGAAGATTTTCTTTGCATACTAATGGAAAAATAATGTCATCAATCTCCCCCTTTGACATTAGTATCAAAAAATGATATGTGAAAAATACTAACAAAAATGTTTAGTATGTACATCATATATATTCCTTAGTCATTTCATGACTCCCCCTATGCATATGCCGGTATAGTATAAGTGTATGTACTTGATACTTTGTTCTTTTTCACGTTGTGTTGTATATATCATATCATAGTTGCATGATACTCCCTTTTTTGTTCTTTTTCTGTACTGTATAGTTTCCTATTTGTACATATCAGTATATTCCCCCTTTTTTGATATTAAGGGAAAAGGTGTATACCTTATAGCTTATCAAAAATATGAGAGTGTGAGGACTTCATGTCCTCCATCATCTTCTCCCATTATTCCTTTAGGTTGTCTAGAGCCATGTGCTCGAGTGTTATCCTTGAATGCATATCGTAGATGTTGTCTTCTATAGACATCTCGGGGGTTGTTGTCAGTTATCTTGCTGAACTGATATGTTGTTAAAGCAGTGTTAGATTTGGTAGAAGTTGAGCTCGGAGCTCGGTGACCTCTTCCCTAAATTGTGTTTTTTCTTCCCATAGTTCCTGTCTTAACCTTTTTATCTTAACAATTTTCTCATAATGCAACTTTATTGCATTGTCCTTGGTGGTTAAGCCTTTAACACTAGTAGCTAGATCGAAATCTAACTTTTCTATCTTATCACTATGCTCCTTAGTGAATTTATCAAGTGTGCTCAATTGTTGTATCAAGGAAATAGCTTTAGAAATTATTGGATCTAATTCACTTACTAATTCTGAAAGCTTTACCTTGTTTTTTGCCACTTCTTGGCTAATCTTTTCAACAAGTTTGTGCTGATATTTTTGCTCTTCTCTCTCCTCAATTGCCTTTTTTGCATCAATGTTCTACATTTTAATAGCCTCGGTGAGAGTGGCTAGTTGATCAAGGATAGGTTTATTTGGATCAACATCAACATCAGGTACAATCTAATGCAAGATGTCCCTAGTTTTTTCTAGTACCATGGAGTCTCGGTGCTGATTTCTTAGTTTCTCCTGTAGTGCCTTCCCTTGGCATATTTCACTGTATTCCTTAAGTGCTTAATATTCCAGTGTAGTTGGGTCACATTTGGGTATCTCAATTATCTCATCTAGAGTGACTTCCAACTTACTCTTTTTGGATTTCTTCTTCTTCTGAGTTTCACTTGAATGTAGAACCATAGCCATCTTCTTGGCTTTGTCTGTTGTGCTTGATGAAGTGATTTGGGGTGTTGCATCTTTTTGCTGCTATTCTTCAGTGTCAGCTTGTCTGTTTTGAGTGGACGTCTCCACATCAACCTTTACATTATCTATAGAAACTTGTTCGGTTACCTCAGGAATGTCAAATTTTGTTTTTTCTCCTTCATCGATATCCTTATGTACTTCATCTTCCTTTGTCTATGCATCCTTCTTAGTGGTGTCTCCATCTGTTTGCTTTAAATCTCCTTCTATAACCTTGTCAGTTTCAGTTACAATTTGAGTGTCCCCAATGACATTCTAGTCATCGGTGTTGTCTTTCTTTCCTTTATCCCCTGCATCCTTAGGAATGCTTGAATCTTTGTCAGGTGATTTTTCTTCTTCTTGAAGTATATTGATGGCTTGCATAAATATTGGCATGTTTCTTGATAGGTTCACCTGTGAAGTGTCAAATGTTGTATCATGTTCGTCAATTTTGTCCTTGATAACAATGAAATCTTCATCTTTTTGTATTTCTTCTGTTGGATTGTCGGTTATGTCAATGACTGTGTTGTCCATAATGTTTTCCAAAGGGGTTTCCAACCATGTCTCATCTGCAACATCCATATCGTTGTTTCCTTTGGTTTCCAGTTCCTCTTTTTCGAATTCAACATATGTGATGATGATTATTTTTGTGCTCTTAGTAGCTTGATCATTCTTGATTTCATGATTCTTAGTTAGAGCTCTCTGTGGCTTGATACTTGTATCCATTTCAGGAATATTAATTATTTTCCTCCATTTGGATTCACTTTTTTGGTCTAACTCTAGTAGATGTCTTTTTAGCACTTGGTAGGCTCTCATCTTCGGTGAGAACCTTTTGGAATGAGCCTTCATCATTTCTTTGATTTCCTCTATTTTGAATTCGGGAGGCATGACTGATACTAGAGCTCTTTCCCTGATTTATTTTTCAGAGTGCAAGGCAAAAGTCCATCTTTCCAATAGTCTATCTTGAAGTTCTTTGGGAATTTTGTCTTCCAGTTGTATTGGGAGGTATTTGTATATGCACATCATTTCAATGATTGCCTCCTCAATTTTATTTTGATCCAAGGGATCCAATGTTAACCATTGCTTGACCTTCCTACTATTTGCATTACCTATTTTGATAATTGAGACATATTTCATCAATTATTTCAGGTATCTTGTTCTTTTCCTCTTGAACACCTTAATCTTGTTCTGTGTCCTCAATATCTTCTCTGGTTCTAATGAACTTTCTTCTCTTTGTTGGCCCTCTTTTCTGTGTTTCCAGTTTCCTCTTGTAGGTCCTTACTTGACCTTTCTTCAAGGGTGAAGGACTTGTGTCCTTAGCCGTCTGACTTCTTTTCCATGAAGAAACTATGGTTCTTGGCTTCTTAGCTGGTGTTGGCAATGGAGTATCTAACTCTGTAGAGTTAGAGTCACTTTCCTGCTCAGCCTCACCGATGGGTGACTGTCCCTCAGTTTCTTCCTCTATGATCGACAACCTTTTCTTTAAGTTCTTTACCATTTTATCTTTCTTCCTGTCTATTTTCTTTACAACCAAGCTAGTTTTGATTCTTGCTTTGGCCTCTTCATAAGTGCCAAACTTTGGTTGTGTTTTGTCTAAGGGTTCATTTATCAATGCATCGATTGCATTGGATTCTTGATCAATGTTTACCTCATAGTCTAATGGTTGTAACTATTTTGTCCTTGGTACAATAGGTTTGATGTATGTTTGGTCCGTGTCAACCATGAAACATATATCATTCTTGAATTTATCAATAAGTTGCTCTGGGATCCTAACTCTTTTCTGCATTCTGTCCTTGAATCCAGTAAAGCACTCATCAATAACTGTTTCAAAATTGTCTCCCAGTGATGTTATGTATTCACCGATTTGTGTGGTGATTGGTCTTGTGGTATCCCATTTTACATCTCCTACTAATGGAAATGATTCTTGGAAGTAAAATAAAATGCACATGATAAGTGAGCCAAACTTACATGTATTTGTCTTTGCATTTCTAATTGTTCTCAAGTTTTCTTCTAACTGGTTAAGTATAAGTTCTGACAGATCCAACTGATTTCATTTCTTTACAATTTAATAAGTTGTATCCACTACTTGGGATGCTATGTTGTTCATCCTGCTAGCTTGAAAGAATTTGTAGCCTAGGACACATGGTCCAAATTTTAGTTCATCATCTATGATAGTGGATACCTTAAGTCCTCTGCCATCACACTTGGCTCTTGTGTTCTTTTCAATTTTATCCTTGGTGGGTGTTTCAATCCCTTTACCTTATCGGTTATAGGATAACTGGTGACTGCATGAATAACATCTCGGGTTATCATTTTAGGCTCATCCAACCATAGCTTGTGATTGTGAATTCTTCTTAGTACTAACCGAATCCACTCAGTTTTGAATACCTTTGGGAACAATAGGGCATTTGTGAGCCCTTTCACCTCTATGTGTTTGTGCTCATCTTTTATAGATCCATCCTCATTACATAGCTTCTTGAAATCTTGTTCCACCTCTAAATCACCAATTTCTACAATCTTGCAGTGGATGTATGCTCGCACATCTTCGACAAGCAAAACCCTAGCTAGTATTCACGAGAATGCTCCAACATTGTCAGGTTGTGATGCAACTTTAGGGTAAATCTTGTAGTGGGGTTCCTCATAGGTAGAATTCTTGATAAGTTTAACCTTATCCTTCTTGATGCTCTTCAGTTTGGTGGTTCTTGAAGTCGTGGCCATTGTTTCATAAATTTTAGGGATTTTTGTAAATGCGTGAAATAGAGTTCTCAGTTTACATAGGAACTTATTGTTTACTTCTGTAGTGGTCACTGATATGTTTGGAGTACTTTGGGTTGAGTTGAAGTTGCTCTGTGATGTTGTCGTTGTGTGCTCAAATTTTTCTTTCGTCACTTTTCTTTTCTCGCTGGTGAATAATGAAACCCTTCCGTTTCCTTTTTATAGATGTTTTCCCTAAAACAAGTCATTAATTCTCAATCACTTCTCAGTGTGTGAAGATGGAGTCGTTAGGTTAAACACTAACTTCTCTCTTCAGTGACAACACAATGCTTTGGGGCATTCGTCTAACTTATTGCTTTTACCGACAGGTTTCAGTGTTTTGTGAAAACAACTTTTTCAACTTGTTTGATTACCGATGAGTCGCGGTTTACACTAGAAACTTAGCTTTTACATGTTAACCGACGATTCTCGGTAAGTGCAGACAATTCAGCTTTGAGTGTATACCGATGGATTTTGGTATATATTACCCGATGGAATAGTTATCACAAATTTTAACAAGTAATATCATGATACATCTTTACTTATGATAATTTGGCATTTCATCAACATATTATGAAACTGATGTAAAATACTACTTAGTGTACTGTAGTTCCATAGTTGTTCTACTTAGGTGGGGGTGGTGATGTCACCAGATTCATTGGATAAGGTGTCACCAATTTCATTGCTCGGTCGAGCTTCATCATTATTTTTAGATTTACTCCACATTTTGTTTCTCATCTTCCGGATGTCTTCAATGGTATTTACATTGGGGAAAGTGTTGGTCTTTGTCATTCGGTCTTTGCAGTCTTTCTTGAGATGACCAAGTTTATGACGGTGTAAGCATGTCATTCCGGGGTTAGTCTAGCCTCTAGACTTTCTTGTCCACTGTCCCATATAGTTTGCAATAACGTGACCAAATATTCCACATGTTGTATAATTTGTCCATGTGTTGTAATCCCATACATGCTGGTTACCGACTCTTTTCGGTTGATAGGCAGTTTCTTGACCTTTAGGCTTCCATGCTTGCTTTTTCTTCTTCCAACATTCAAGAGTTGTGTGCCCATTCATTTTGCTAGTGGGATAATATTTGTCCATGTAGGTTTCCTTCTTTGGTTGTTTCATCTCATACTTACATTCATATGCTTTATGTCCTTTCTTGTTACATTTATAACAAAATCGTATGAATGAAGATGTATATTTAGCAATACCTTTCATTTTTCTCCTGCATACATTTGATGTGTGGCCTTTCTTTCCATAGTGATTGCATGCCAGCTTTTGTGGTCTTGGATTTTCATAGACATTCTTTGGATTAGCTTGATTGGGTGATTCTCCATTCTCGGTATAGCCTAGACTAACGTTGTTGTTGATTCTTAATTTTCCATCAAGAAAATCATCCATTCTTTTATTGCTTTCTTGGTAATTTCATTGTGTTGCTGCTGAATTCTGAGTTCTTATTTCAGTTTTTCATTTTCTTCTATTAGCTCACTGATAGCTTCTATTATTTCAATGAGTTCAACATTCATTCTATTTTCCTCTTGACTCATAAGAGTAATCTAATTTTTAATCTCATGGTGATGTTCTATTAATCTTTGTATTTCAGATTCTTTCTCTTGTAGCTTTTCAGTAATATTCCTTCTATCATCAATAGCTAGTGTTCTTTCTTGCTCATCTTGTCTACCAGTGTTCATGACATCTATCATTCTTACCATCTATGTCTCTTGACCGATTTGTAGAGATTTTACTTGTCCATCTAGATGTTGATTGATTTCATTTAAGCTTGTGATGCTTTCTTCTGATGTGTCTGATACTTTGCTAGTAGTTGATCCTGAAGACTCAAATAAATCTAGTATCTCTTCCTCATGGTAATATGTTTCATTACAGTGAGATGCCATAATATTTCTTTCATCTTGATTGTAGCTTCTTTATACTGCTCATAGAAGATTTGAATTTGTAGCTTATGATTCTCAATACTCTTATCAAGTTTGTACTTCTCCATTGTATGATCTTTTCTCTTAAGCCTTTAAGATTTTCAGATAAGAGACAAAGATATGATACCAATTGTTGGAATTAATGGGAAGTGTGTACTAAGAGGGGAGGGGCGAATCAGTACCTCTAAAACTTTTGTATCTTTTAACCTTTAACCTTTAGGTAATAAATTTTATATCCAACCATCTGTTCTATGCTATCTTGGTGTAAGATTTATCAATTCATAAACTTAACAAACATGTGAACATTCATAGAAACATTCATGAAACTAATTAACACATAACACAATATATGATAACGCAAAAAACTCCTGTTAGGAAGTAAAAATTGCGGTGGGGATGGCACCCACAAATTCTTCACTATCTGCAGATTGGAAGGGGCCGGTTAAGGCTTACAATTTGATCACTTCTGATGATCTACCCTATTAAGAGTATATATGGAGACCTGTTAAAATCTACTCTGTTAAGATATTTTGCAACGCTGTTTAGTGTGTACTCGGTTAAGAGATTTACAATTGGATGGTTAAATCCACCTTTCTTGAAAGGATTTTTACACTTTGCTTCACTTGTTAGAATGTAAGAAAATTACACTTTGACCTGGTGTATGCAATCTCCTATTGCTGATTACATATCCATTTAAAATTACATGTATAAGTGTATTACCTAATGTGAATGAATAATACCTCTGTTTCTTGGTAGCCTTTGTTCTTGGTTCTTGATAACGAAAATCACCTTTTGTTGTTCTATTTATTGAAACTTTTAGTCTAATCCATAGATATGCTCATAGGATTCATTCATCCTCTCATCCATCCTCTCTTCATAATAGTGAATGATTACAACATCTATTTATAAGATAGATTGACCTAATTAAGTTTCACGTAAAAAAATATTAACTCTAAGATCACAGGTTTACAACTTG
Source organism: Thuja plicata (assembly GCA_018584345.1). Lineage (NCBI taxonomy): Eukaryota > Viridiplantae > Streptophyta > Pinopsida > Cupressales > Cupressaceae > Thuja > Thuja plicata. The sequence continues at coordinate 2,207,287 of MU224948.1, forward strand.
ACCTCGATATCCTAGTCTATGTGTTTTAAATCAATTAGACTAATTAAAACACTTACATTAATGTTTCTTGTCCCTAAAGAAATGGTTTTAAAAACAAATCAATACTCTATAAATAGAATAAGAGTGTTTTATCTAACGTGGAAGTCATATCTACTTTTTGCGGGCTTCAACTGACTTTTAGTTTCTGTCGGTTGGTTATGCTCTGAAGTTAGTTAGACTGTCTCTTTGTGTTCCTTGCTTGAACTGTCTCTCAGGTTCCTCTTTAACTGTTCTCTTGGTTTACACTTTGTCCTTATCGTCAGGTTCCAAAGTCGGGTTCCTCTTTATCCTTTCCACTTTTCATTTTTGATTTACACACAAAACAATGTCGTTGGTTTTCTTTGTACTTAGCAATTTTCGGTGATCTCTGATATCTGTATTTTTAGTTTTCTTTTTGTCCTGTCTTTCGGGGTATGTTTACTGAAGATATTCTTTGCATACTAATGGAAAAATAATGTCATCATCTATCTCTCGTTAAATTTTTACTAAAAAATATTATGGACAAGTCTACTTTTGGGGAACAAATTGCGTAGTCGACTTGTTCCTGGAAAAAACTTCTGAAACTTTCCTACATTCACCAACTGTACCTGTACTTCCCAGAGCTGGAACCATAACTTCACAACGTGTTCTTGCACATTGAAAAATGGGGAAAATGGTTTTCCTTGGTCAAACCCCTATTTAGGAATCAACCTTGAAATTGAATTCAAATTTCATAAAGGAAAGTAATATAAAAGGTAAATTGTTGATTCACCTTGTATGAAACCCTCATGAACGGATGCAGTAATTGCTCAAATACATGAAGATGATCAAATGTTCTTGGAATCTAATGAGTTAACCTTGGAATGAGATGTGGAATCAAGGATGTCTTCACAAATGCATGGATCTATGATTTCTACTCCTAGATCTTGAATGCATATATGCTTGATAACCACATGCAAAGAAGGAGAGAGAGAAGGGTGGATGAATGGATCTCATTACTTGATTGAGAATTCCTCTACTTGTCCATCATGGGAGAGAAACTTGCATCAATTAGAGAATATTTCATTTTCTTGAGTGGATCTTTAGGAAATGGAGACTTGGAGATCTTAAATCGGATGTTTGCCTTCAAATATTGAATCCAAATCCTTAATTGATCAACTTGATTGCTTGAATGTTTGAATATGATAGCTTGCACTTGAATCACTTATCATGTATTGGCAAAATGAGGAGATAAGAGGTCCTTCTATAGGAAATCCTTAAATTTGGGATTGAAATTTTATCCAGGCCAACCAAAATCTAAAACCTTGGAAGAAGGCCCCAGCATCAAGCTCTAGGAAAAATTTGACCCAAAAAGCCTAGGGACAAGTCGACCAGTCAACTTTTTCCAGACAAAATGGGCTCAAATTTAAAGGGGATGTTGTGGAAGGTGAAAATAAGTTGGGGGAGAAAATGTAGGTAGTTGTGATCAAGCATAATAGACATTTAGACATTGAAATCACCAAAATGGGGTCTAATAGGTCCTAAAGACATCCAATTATGGGTGCTTATTTTTTAGGATGATACATTTAGCCCCTAGTTTAGTGGGAGTATGAGATAAGATCATGCTCATCGTAAAGTAGATCAAATGCATAAGTATAATCTCATCAAGGTTAAGGAGACAAATAAACATCAAGCCCCTAAGTGACTCAATTCTTCATCAAATCCAACACCAAGATAAGAGAGGCATCACTCGAAAGAGAGAGAAAAGTGTGATCACTAGCCTAGTAAGAGATTGTCTTAATATGGACCACACAAAAGGAAAACACTACAAAATATTGCATTGATAGTCTAGCAAGTTTTTTTATGCTAGTCAACCCATAAAAAAAATCAATCCTTAAGGAAAGCATTGTCTCTGTTAAGGAATCTAACAAAGGAATGATCAGGCCTAAGGAAAGCATTGTCTCCTTAGGGATCAAATAAAGGTGGACCAGTCCTTGAATAAATCTATGTTTGCATTAAGCGATCCAATGAAAAGGATAAATATAAGGACATGATAATCTCCTTGGTCATCCACAAGAGAGGTTGCCTAAAATCATTGTGTAAGTGTTTGAAAAATGTAAAACATGGAGCAGAGTGTATGCCCCCATGTTAAAGAAATTGCAAGTGCCTTAACGAGAGAAATAGCTTTAACAGAGCATGCATGCACCCATAAGAAATTGTTTTGCTATGAGATGCCCCCAAGAAAGGACAAGTCAAGGGAAATGAACACATGACAAAAGAGAGAATGGAAGGGACCTACTAACTCTGGGGTTAGTATGATCATATGATAATACATGAGATATTATATCAAAATTTAATGTCATCATTCCCCAAATGTAGCATAACTACAAGCACAATGGAAGAATGTCATGTAAGAGTTACAAAAAAGAGTCTTTTTGGGATAGCATCACAGAGACCAAAAATAATAGGTAGCTACCATTTTGCATCATCCCCAATCAGACAACACAAAGGAACATTTACAAATAGTGGCACATGCATGACATAACATGTAACAACATATAGAACAAGTGAGATACAAATAGAAGAATGTTTACGGCATTGTGATTCCTTTATCACCTTGTGCAAATGAAGTAACAAGCATCTTTTAAAGGAATCTAAACAAAGAATATAAAAAACAACTCATCATGGGGGAAGCCCATCATGAAAAACAAGCAAACACAAAAAATCCACCGCACAAGAGGAGCTAGTCAAGTGTACCACCTACCCCCCCATCTTGGTCTGTAGTGTATAGGGAAGGTGGGAAACTCGCAAGAGGAGAAACATCAAGCACCATACAAGGAACAATAGCCAGTATTGAACAAGGACCATGTTGTAAAGATGTTGGAGATTTCTGGGATATCATGCATATATGTGCTGACATTGCTATTTTTTCATTGATGTCAATATATTCCTACTGTTGGTGAAAGTGATCCTAATATTTTTAGTGAGAATATTGTTTTGGCATGACTATTGTATTGAAGATTAGATTTTGTGAAAGTACAAATGGTTTTAGGGATGTCACTAGTTGTCCTATATCAATTTACAAATGTTTGCATGTTTATTTGATTGAGCTATGTATGATTTATCACAGACGTGTATTTTGGTTGTTAAAGCAGAGACAATGTTACAATTCTTGGACCAGTTATGCAATAATTTTGGTTGCTAACCTGGTGGTGAGTTTAGGACATGCATTTGCACCCTTAACTTTAGTGGTTCATGATTTGGATTTTGGAAAGTCATTTTTCTTAAATGAAAGAGGTTGTTGATTAGTGTTCCTGATGAACAGTGTAGAGATATTTGTGAATTATGAGACAAATTTGTTCTTGTTGTTGTCGTGGTATTTCATGTTGCTTGTTGATGTTTCTAGATTGTGTTATATTCATGTTGTCAGATCACATTAGGTTATGTGATCATATTTTATGATTTCATGCAATGTGTTTTTGTTCTTATTGTTGTTGACCGATGTGATGATGTAGCATGTTGTGAAGGATCGTGTTGTGATTTATGGATCTGAAGCGTGTTCGAGGATGTTTTTATGGATCATTTCCATGTCTTATCTAACATTCAATGGATCACATTATATATTGAGTTGTAATGAATTAATATTTTTTAATTAGGTCCTTGGATGATCTAAAGGAAATAAGTTTATGTAATGTATAAAAGAATGTAATCATTTGTAATTGTGAATTATGTATGCGAAGGAAGAGGATCATGCATGCGAATATGTATGATTGGAATCTGTAATTGAGGAAGAGATTTTATGTACTTCATTAGAACTATATTGGCATATCCAAGATGCTATTATTCAAGTCACGAGTTGTGGATTGTTGTCCATTTTGAATTGTAATCAAAGATTGGTGTAAGGATGTGAGCCTTCCTTTAGGTTGAAGCCCTTGTTGTATTTGACCATTGAGCTCTAGGTAATGTGTCTGAATTCATGTGCATTCCCCTTTTAATAATCCTAACATGATATATTTCTTTAACAAAGTACATTAGATTGTGGTTTGATCCCCACCATGGTTTTTCCCTTAACAGAGTTTCCACGTCAAAAATACCAGTGTTATGTGTTAAGTAATGTCTTGTGATCTTGCATTAATGTTTATTATTCAAATATGAGATTAAGGTTAAAGAGTTGGATAAAGATTTGGAATTTTGGAACACATGATTCATCCCCCCCCTCTTAGGTTTGTATGCTACCTTGATTCTAAAAATTAGTATCAGAGCTAATTCCTCTTTTGGAAGCTTGATCCCTTGAGGAGATCTAGGATGACAACCTTTAAGGAGAGTCTGAGATTTTAAGGCACAAATTATTCCATATTGAAGGGTTGGATGATTACACACTTGAGATGCATTGGAGAAGAGTATTGGGAAGTTTCTAAGAATTCTTACCCCCCTCCTATTGATCTTTCTACCATGACTCCTGATGAGAAGAAGCAATTTGAGTACAATATGAGAGCAAACGAAGCTTTATTGAGCACTTTTTCAGATGTGTATTATACAAATATCATGGAACTAGAGACTTCACATTAGAAATGGATAAAATTAGTGACTTTACATGGAGGAGATGCATGAGTGAAGAAATTCAACGTACAAAGTTTGAAATGGAAACATGAAGCATTTGAGATGAGCGAAGATGAAAACATTACTTCTTATGTGTAGAAGGTGACCGAACTTGTTTGTGGAATCAAATGCATTGGTGGAACATTAGATGAAGAAGAAATTGTTTCTAAGATACTAAGATCATTTCCTCTCGCTTACAATCAAAAATTTTATGCTATTGAAGAAATCAAAATTGTGGTACCTATAACCAGAGACACATTGATTGGTAAGTTATCTTCTTTTGAAATGAGATTATTTGGTTATAGTTTTCCTATAGTTGAATCTACATTTAAAGCTACTATTTCTAAGGATAAAGAAAGATATTACCCTGGAGAAAGTTCATCTAAGTATGAATCGAGATATGCTAAGAAATGGGAAGAAATTGAGGAAGAAGAAAGAAAGCTTAAAGATATTGAAGCCCTAATTGCAAAGAGATTACCTAAGGGAGTTGGTTAGTATCAAGGAAAGTTACTTTTGAAATGTTTTTCATGCAATAAGATTGGTCATATTGCTTCAATATGTTCAGATAAAGAGCCTAAGTACAATCCTAATAAATTTAAGTCTAAATATCAGAAGAAGTGTTACTATGTTGTTGATGAAGCTATAACTAATGATGAATCTAAAAAGAGTGAAGATGAGATTGTTTTTATTTCTATCAAAGATGAGAATCCTAGTTTCTTGAATGAGGAAGTTTTTTTGGTTTTACGTGTAGATAAGAAAGATGAATGGGTTATTAGCATTGGCTGTTCACATCAAATGACTGGAGATAAAATAAAATTTATAAGCTTGGTAAAGCATGATGGTGGTATTGTCAGATTCGGTAACAATGCCCCTTTTATTTTGAGAGGTAGAGGTTTCATTACACTTCATGGTAATAATACTACTTATTGGTTCCTGAAAAAGGGTTTACTCTACAAAATAGAGACCAAGTTGATCCTTTAATTATCTATGGAGAAGCCAACTCTAATTATCAATAATCTTAAGGACTTGGACCAACTGACAAGGATCAAACAAACCCTTCTACACTTTGGTCTTTGCAAAACCTGGGAGGGTGATCCCTTAGTGTATTTATAATTACTGCATCAATATTCATATAAATAACACTAACACAAAGTATACAATCTCATATACAAGCTCAAAAAAGAGGGAGAATGCTATGAAATGGCTAATTCTAAGTGATCCTTAACATATTTGGAGCATGAGATGGTAACAACATGTAACAACGATACATCAAATGTAAAGATTATGCATGATTTAACAACTTTGTCGAAAGTTCAAGGTAAAAATGAACAAAATATTGATAGTAAAATAACTATAATCTATGATTAGTGCCTTATTCAATTCAGGATTAGAACTCATGAGACCTAAATTTAAATACAATAGACTTTGACTATAACATAATATCTAAGATAGTATTTCCTTACAGTACATCCCATTGACAATCCCAACCCAAACTACTTATTAGAATCCGTGCACAAGCCTTACCAACTTGAAATCTTATTCAAGCATTTAATTGACCCATTAGATCAAACCATGAATAATAAAATTACATACACCACAATAGTGCACTAAATTAGAAAAACCCTTGATTCATTTCATTCAAAATATAGTAAAATTGTACACTCAAGAAATGGATATGAAATATGTTTCCAGTAAATTCTAATGCTATTTTTGTCATAAGACAAAATACAACTTCATTCACTCCAAACCCTACCTAAAACCTGACACGAAACTTTTATTTACTTGCTCTGTAATCGATTTTACAACATTCTCACTTTTCCCCCACACTTTCTACTGGAACCATCAAGAATGTGGAACCTGTGGAACCTTTAGAACCTTCAAAACCTTCTCTTTTTTTACAACCCTAGGATTCCAATATATACTAGAATGCAATAGGATTCAAGTCATTACCTAAATATAATCTACCTAACAAGATTTGTTACATAGAACCACACCCCAACAAACTTTATTATTCCCTAACCTTATCTGTTACTTCCTAACCATTTCAGGTGAAAAACTATTTGCAGGTAGAAATTGAAGTGTCTCATATAAAAACACTATGTTCATGAGTCATGCCAATATCAACATGAGATTGGTATTTTCATTGCAAAGAATACTCCCGTTTAGGACATCTAGGCACTTTGCAAGATAGTAAGGGCTTTAATACCCTTTTCTACTAACATTGACGACATAAAAAGTGTAAGGATGAAATATTCTCTGAATCTCCTTCCGCAGATTTTGAAGGATTCTAAAACTTGGTCCTACTATAACATGCATAATTTTGAGGTCTCCTCGGCCTCTTCTTCATCATGCCTCTCTTTGTAATGCCACCACCAGGAGGCATGAGGACATTAGCCTTGTGGATTTTGAGTATGCCACTCCATTCAAATTTCAATATCCCTTTTCCTATGGTCCTCCATTTAAATATCCCTATGGCTATAATGTATTCAGCTCCTCTACTTTATCCCAATACACTTCTTGCAAGTGTATCTAGAAATCCTCTGCGTTCTCTATAACATTCATTTTTGCTAACATCTAGATAATGGATTCCATTGAGAAGTGTTACTTATAACCTCCAATTTATGTATGCTCTTCTTGAGATTACACATGACTATACTCATTGAGTTTCAGATGAGTTATTGGCGTATAGTAGTAACCTTGCATACTTTCAATTAGTAATCTCAAAACTTATTATCACTTCTCTGCAAACAAATTTTTTTTTTGAATTTTTCAGTTTTAAGTAATTTTTTTAGGCTACTATGCATGTCATGTCAAAATAATTTTCATGAATGCCCTTTCACATTTCTACTCTTATCCTTGAAAACCTGTTATGTGTTGAGTCTTGAATCTCATGAAGTTGCAACTGCTTGCAGACTTACATCTTCGATCCTTGATCCTTATCCCACACCCTCTATGCTTCATATAATCAAATTGCCTTTTACAATATAAAAGTTTGAAATAATGTGCAATATCCCTATGTAGAAAATTTTAAATCCGGTAATCGATCCCTTCCCTATTAGCACATCAAATGACACTCACTGGTTAACCTAACATTGACTTCTGACCTGACACATGGGCCCATGAAATGACCAATAAGAATTACCCAAGTCCCCACCGCATCATCTGGTCCTACCTTTCTCCAACGTTGGTTGACCAAAGACATGTATCAAGATCTCTTTATGCCATGGTCCTTAAGTTCCTTGCATCTTTCATCACGGGATTACGGGAACCATTAGATCTAGCTGAAACTTATCCGCTCACTGCATAAGCATATTTGATCTCAGTCAATAACTCCTAAGAAAATTTATCTACACCTTAAAACATCTCTGTCCATTTTTACCATGTTCTAAAAAATGGTACATTAATTTGCTCACTAGTTAACTCCAATGAAATCGGCATGAAATATTTAAACATTTTCAAAAGTTCCCTTAGCCACACAAAGGGTGAAAGATGACAGCCTCCTGTTATGTCGTTATTAATAAAATAGTACAGAAAAGGTCTCCATGGCATTGCGGGGACCAATAAAAACTTTCCACGTAACTGACCACAGGTAAGGTAAAGAGGACCCACCTAGAACAAAGACCATACACTCTAAAATACGATGACAAGATACTTAAAGCTTAGAACGCAGAGACTTTAGGGGAAAACAATGAGACCTAGGAAAATATTAAAAGTGACTATATGAAAAAATTAACCTAGTAGCATAACTTGGTCCCTTTTAATAAATAAAAACCCTTCGCTTAAGTATTTTATGTCCCGAAAAGGTAAACACAAAATTAGAAAATGACTAGGGTTTTAATAAAAAAATTCTTGCAATTGTGTCATAAACCCTAAACCCTAATCAAGATAGAATGCATAATCAACAAGATGTGACTGAAATTCAAACAGCCAAATAATTTTACAAGGTTCATATTTAAGCTCTATCAATACTAATGATGTCTTATATGTTGAAGGTTTGAGACATAATATTTTGAGTGTTGGAAAGCTAGTTGATAAAGGTTACAACTTACAATTCAAGGATTAGTTTGCAAAATCATTGGAATCTCTAGAATTGAGATTACATAAAGTACAAAGACCAAAGGTAATATATTTCATTTGAACAATTTAGAGAATCGATGTCTGATTGCTAAAATTGATTATAGTTGGTTATGGCACAAGATATTTTTTCATGTAAATTTTTATAACATTATGAAGATAAGCACTACAATAGTAGTGAGAGATTTACCTAAATTGTTGAAGCTTGTTGATGTGATGTGTAAGGAATGTTAGTTGGGTAAGCTAACTAAATCTAATTTCAAAAGTAAGACCTATTCTTCAAGTGGATTGTTAGATTTTGTACATACTAATTTATAAGGTCCTACAAGAACAAGAAGTTATTATGGAGACATGTATTTAATTTTATTCATTGATGATTATTAAAGAATGATGCAAGTTGCATTTTTTAAGGAGAAATATGAGGCCTCTGATAAATTCAATATTTTCAAAGCTATGGTTGAGATTGAGACAAGTATGAAGTTGAAATTTATGAGATCTAATAGAGGTGGTGATTTTACATCTAGTGAATTTAATACATTTTGTGAAGAGAATGGAATAAAGAGACAAATGTCTTCTCTGTGAACCCCAGAAAAAAGGGTATTGCAGAGAGAATAAATAGAACTATCCTTGATCTATTGGAGAGAAGCAGTTAGCACTGCAGTTTATACATTGAATCAAGTTCAAATCAAGAAATGCATTGGTAAGACCCCTTATGATATTTTGTATGGTCATGTCCCTACAGTGAAATACATTAGAATTTTTGGAAGCAAATGTTATATCAAAAGAGATGAAGATTTAGGAAAATTTGATCCTAGATGTGATGAAGGAATATTTCTTGGTTATTCTTCAAAGAGAAAATCATACAAATGTTATAATAATAGGTTGATAAAGATAATTGAAAGTGCTAATGTCAAAGTAGATGAAAGTTATCAGAAATAAGCCAGATCTTGCAGTTATGAATCAAATGATGAAGAAGACAATTAGAAGCACATAATCATAATCAGAATCAAAATGGTTTGGTAGAATAGGATGGAAAAGTTACAAATGAGGAAGAGGTGGAAACACAAGAGTCAGCTACAAATGAAAATCTGAAGACTCTAAAGTATGTAAGGTTAAATTATTTAGAAAATCATATTATTGGCGATAGAAATCAAGGTGTTCAAAATAGAGGAAGAATTGCTAGAAATGAAATTCATTTGATTTCTAAGATTGAACCTAAGGATGTTGATGAAGCATGCAAATATGAAAGATGGGTTAAATATATGGAAGAAGAGTTGGAATAGATTGAGAGGAAAAAGACATGGATTCTTGTTCTCAGACCTAAGAACAAGAGTGTGATCAATACTAAATGGGTATTCAATAAAAATTGAATGAAGATGGTGAAGTGATTCAAAACAAAGACATACTTGTTTGCAAGGGATACTCACAGATGGAAGGTATTGATTTTTATGGAGACCTTTTCTCCTGTTGCTAGAATTGAAGTTGTTAGGATGTTTCTTGCATATGCTACTTACAAAATTTTCAAGGTATATTGGATGGATGTTAAGTTTGTATTTTTAAATGGAGAATTGGAAGAGGAAGTGTATGTTGAGAAGCCTGATGGATTTCTGTTGACGGATGAAGATGATATGGTTTACTGATTGAAGAAATATTTTTAGGGACTGAAACAAGCACATAAATCCTAGTATGCAAGGTTGGATAAGTATTTATTGAAACTTGGTTTTTGTAAAGGTACTGTTGATAGTAAATTATACTTTAAAGTTGATCATGATAGCATTTTGATTTTTGAAGTATTTGTGGATGAGATCATTTTTGGTGGAAATGACAAGTTGAATAAAGAATTTTCTGATGAGATGCAAAAAGAGTTTGATATGTCCATGATAGGTGAGATGAACTTCTTTCTTGGCCTGCAAATTACACAATTTGATAAAGGTATTTTCATATCTCAGTCCAATTATGTGAAAGAATTATTGAACACATTTGGTATTGATGATTCAAAACCTGTTTGTACTCCTATGGTTACTGGTTGAAAATTGAAAAAGGATGGTGATTCACCTAAAGAAAATCAAACAAGATATAGATCAATGATCGGTGGCTTATTATACTTAACATGGGTCATACCTGACATTATGAATTTTTTTTCATAGTTGCAAGATTTCAAGAAGAACTGAAGGATCACATATTGTTGTTAAAAGGATATTCAAATACTTGAAGGGAATGGTTGATTATGGTTTATAGTATGATAAGGATGATGATTTTACATTGAGTGCTTTTACTAATGTAGATTGTGCAGGTAATGTGGATGAAAGAAAGATCACAAGAGGTGGAGCATTCTTTTTGGGAAAAGGGTTAGTTTCATGGGAAAATAAAAGTAAAATTTTTATATCACAATCCACTCTTGAAGCTGAGTATGTTGTTATTGTTAATTGCACACAAGTGATATGGATGAAGCAAATGTTGAAAGATATCAGAGTGAGTATTGATGAGAAAATTTCTATCTATTGTAAAAAATCAAGTGCTATAAATATTTCAAAGAGTCCTATGTTACATTAAAAAACAATGCATACATCTATAAAATATTATTTCTTGAGAGATAAGGTTAGTGAAAAGGAAGTCATATTAGAGTATGTATCTAATAAATATCATATTGTAGATATCTTCATGAAGCTCTTGCTAACTGATAATTTTGAGTATCTCTGAGGTAAGCTTGGGGTGATTTCCCCTCCTAATCAGAGCTAGAGATGCATTGATTTGCATCAATCATGTGTATTCACTGAGATTATCATAATTATGGATTGATGTTTTGGTGGCTACTACTCCAGGTGATTAGTCATCTTGATGAACATGTTATTCATATTTTAGGGAGAGATTTTTATTCAGATTTTAGGCTTCTATGACTTAGTGCATATATTGCTTTTTTCATTGATGTCAAAGGGGGAGAGATATTCATGTGGAAAATAGTGTTGGAGTTTGATTTATCCAAGGGAGAGAGTGTTAGGGATTTTTCTTGTATGAACCACAATGCTTGAAATGTCTATGTGAATCTTGTACCTTCTACTCCTGATTCAGAGACAAGAAAAGCCTAATTGCTAAGGACTGGATAAGGTCCTTCTTTGTTTTTGAGTTCCACAAATACTCAGGCAGGTTTTACCTTTCAAGATGGCTGTTAACATAGTACTTACTGATGTGGACACTGATTAGATATGTATCTTTATTGAAGCAACTTATGAAGTATCTTGCTGATGACCAAGCATAACCATAAACAAGATATTACCATACAAACCATAGTTATTAACATAACAATA
>MU224948.1:2220587-2232844 GCA_018584345.1 Thuja plicata
GAAAAGAGACTCAACTTAGCCTCTATTTGGTTCAATTTTCCTTTGAAGAATGAGAGAGAAACATTAACCCTTTTGATCTCATCTTCTACCTCTGTTACAATTGGAGGGAAGTCTACCCTTATATTCTGCAATGATGACAATTTCTCAAACAGACTAGCCTTGGCAGACCACTTTGTGAAATAGGGGTTTAAAATCAGAAGATACCTTAGTACTTCAGCATGCAAAATAGGCAACTTGTTATAAGTATTAATTACAACATCAGCTTTTTCTTTTAGGATCTCCATCCTATGTTGCAATATGCCTCTTAATGCCTTCAATGCTATAGCATTCCCATTTTCTTCATCCACTTTCTGTTCTACAGCCTCTTCTGATCTAGGCTAGCTTGTCCTCAATTTGCACAGGTGGTGGCTATGCAGGCACATATACTACCTTTGGTTTTGCCTCTAATGCATCAGTTAACACCTTTATCATTTGATCTCTTTGGTATAGCTGTATATGGCACATATCTCTATCTTTAGATAGTGCACTTGTTTCTTCTACCAAAGCTGTATACCTCTCAGACAATTGCTTTGTCTTGTCTTGATTTAACTGAGCCCAGTGTGTCATAATTTGAGAGATCTCCAAGTCTCCTGTGTTTTGTACTGACCACACCATCTGGTTCCCCACCAAATTCTCTTGGATATTTACCAATTGGGGCTTCTGTTCTTTAGGGCTCAGGTTTCACATTGCAAAGGCTTGTGATTTTGGGTCATATCCAAATCCCTTGATCATTTCTCCAATTTGGACTTCACTAACCATCTTAAGGTCAGGCTGCTTTCTGATTTGATCAATGAAAAATGTAGATGCCAAATCCCAGCCTTCAGCTAACAAGATACCACTTCCCAATACCAATTTCCTGGCATCTTCAGGAGAAATGTCTTCAATTTCAGGATCATATGTTTGCAGGGCCATAAGAGCATCATTGGTAATTGTCTCCTTCCCATCCACAAGTAATTGGGACTTCAGCTACTCTGCCTTGTGCCACCTGAGGAAATCCTTAAATTCCTCAGTCTTAACAAAATTATCATCATCCAGGAACTTCTGTTGGTTAAGCATTCTTTCATCCACACATGTCCTTAGTGGAAGATCAACTTTATCTTCTGGATCAGGCATTTTTTTCTTGCCTTGTCTTATTGCCTTTCTTAGGTTATGATCATATAACCTGGTACCTGGTATCAAGGCCTTAACCTTGTCCTTTTTCTTATTCTGTCCTTCTGCTGAAGGTTGGCCTAATTCAAGTTTCTGCCTCTTTGCTGCAGGCTCTTCCAAATCATCAGGCTGTGTTGCAACAGTTAAATCTATAACATGTTGTTCTGTTCCCTGCAACTGTGGGACCTCAGCCATTTGTTGTTCTTGGGCATATTGAGGTGGAGGAGACAAATAAGGCCTTGCATAGTCACTATCATCTCCACTCTCATACTCTGACTCTGAATGCTCAGGAGATTGAGCACCTTTGTTAGCCAAGACTGTATCCAATTGATCTAACAACACATAATAGTTGTCAATCATGGCTTTGATCCTATCAAAGTATGTGAGGTCAGGGAAAAAATCCCCAAAGGATAAACCATTCCTCTTTATTTGAGTCTGCAACTTGAGTAGCTCCTGAATTCTCAATCTTTTCATGTGGATGTCATCTTCATCCAAGTTATTTCTTGTAGCATCCTCCTCTATGCATTCACAATGCACATTTGTATTTGGGATAGTAGGAGTGTACAACTTTCTGACCCCTGCCATGAAGCCTTCTGGGTCAATATATCTGTAAGGGGCTACCCCCATTCTGAACTTTTCCAGCCATTGACTTACTTCATCCATGGCATTTTTACCTATTGTAAAATTTGCAATCCTAAATTGCCGAGGGGTTATGGTCCCCTTCTTATGAGGTGCAAAGTGTTCATTATCATTCAACATCAGCTGCTAGATGAATTCCATGGCAGCAACTCTCATTGGCACATAATAAGGCAAAATATGGGGTGGGTGAATGCACCCAAATACTCTGAATATGGTGAAATTCTCCTCCAAGAAGAAGTCACCCCAATTATGGTTTCCAGACCAGTTCTCTAGATACTCACAAGGCCTAAGCAGTTGTATGACTTTTAAAGGAATTCTGGTCCTGCTTATTCCCAGACTCTTTACTATTGGATATACTATCCAATTCTCGAAGGCACAGAAGTCACAATATCTGGAAGTATAATTCCAAACCCTAACCCAGAACTGGATAGGATTTGGCTGTGCTTGGAAGAATCTTTGAGGAGATAAATTATTAGGGTCCATGATTGCAAAGTTGTAATACAAGAGAAGGTGCATCAGGACTGAATAGTGCAAGAATTTTGGCTCCTTCTCCTTAGGGTCTTTTAACTTCTTCTGAGTTGCAATAAAGCCCTCATGCATCTCATCAATTATATGTTGAATATAGTCATAACTGGTGCTTGAATGCACCTCTTGTAGGTCCAAGACCATCATTAGGACACCATGACCTATTCTTTCTGCATCTCCATCTATCCCTAGTACTATACAAAGGGCATAGGCATTATACTTGATATAAAAGTGCAAGTCCTTGTAATAATATGGGTAAGGTTCAGCCTTAGGACCTACATGATCTCTTAATTCCTTTGGCATGTGCTTCTTCAACAAGCTCCTTGCAACACCAGGCTTGAGACTATATCTCTTTTCTTGCTTCTTCATGTCAATTTTGGTAGACATGGTGCTGAATAAACCAAATGCTTGCATGAAAGAATTTCTATTTAATATCAGCAAGGCAGCGCCATCATCTCTCTTGATGGTCTTAGTAAGGGCATCATAGTGATTTGCAAGGTCCAAAAATAAGTCAACATCCAGGAACACATCAGGCACTAATAATCTACCCAGACCAGATGTCCAAGGGTTTGAAATAGGGATAGGTTTATCTGAATTTTTATAAAAGTATGTAAAGAGAGAATAACCTATTGTTCCCGGGGTTGCAGCATCTCTGATGTTCATGAAGTCATCTTTAAACACTCCTGCATCTATCTTCCTGTTCTGTGTTGAACCTGGGAGCAGCTGGAGAAACTCGTCTGAATAGCTAGGTTTTCCTTTTTGCTCCTCTCCACTACCTCCGCTTGTAGAAGCAACGCTCACAGCTCTACTCATCCTTGTGATATCTTTAAATCCCTTAATACTGAAACAAATCAATTCCCCAGTATCAACTATCTATCCTGAGCACAATTCTCTATAACTCTTAGAAGTTTCTTATCACCTTTGAAAATACTGCACTTGCTCTGAATATCACTTTTCACAGAAAATAATCAATTTAGCTCTGAAATCTGAAAGCACGGTGAACAAGAATGAATGCATAATCATCTATTTATAGGCATTTTGATTTAGAGTACATGGCTCATGATTCGGAAACGTCAGTTCTGCCATTAAGTTTCCATGTCGTGAGCTTTCAAAAACCTAGCCGTAGTTGCACGAAGTTGACAGAAAATCAAATTTCAAATTATGAATCTTTGGCGCAATCATCAAACTTTTAAGACAGCTGACATGGCATCCTCTGTCATACATCTCACCTACCTTTTGTGCACAGTAATCAAAATTCATGTATCTGATTGGCCGCCGAGAGATCCGTTCTGTCATGTCATCTACTTGGTGTCGCATTTTAGATCTCAAGATCTGGCGACCTCGCGACTGCAGGAAGTCTCTTTGTCGCGAGCACTTTTCCTTTACCATGGTTTAATCTCCAGACCTGGCGACAATGCACATTCTTTACCTTGGCTGACCCAAGTCCATCTGGCGATCAGGCGACACAAGTGAAAATCTAAGTCGCGTGGGGTTAACACTAACTCATCATCTTTCTCCAGACTTGGCGACAAACCGTTCATCATTAATCTTTATAATTATTGCTAAGTCGCTAGATGCCCATGTTCTTTTTTAAGACTACATGACAACCCTAGTCGCTGAGTCAGGAGATAACTTAAATTTGATCTTATCATTGAAAAGTACCCTTTCTCTATTTATGGCAACTTTGCGACATACCTTAATCGCCAAGTCGGGAGGACTTTCTTCCTGGGACACCTTTTTCTCCAGATAATGCGACCACCGTCAGATCTCTTTATTCTTTCATCGAACGGCAGGCACATGATCGCTTAATGTTTCTTCATGCCCTTAAATCATCTAGAGACCTCGCGACTGAAGGCAAACATGCCTTAGTCTCTTTATCGCTTGATCCATTTTCTCCTTCTAGCGACCTCCCGACAACCATTCACATCATGACAGATGTCATCTATTCTTTTGTCCACTCAATGCATACTGGAAAGCTGAGTCATTACTCCTGTTCTGGCGACATCCCGACTGAGGGAAATCACTAACATCAAACAGTTAGTCATGGAATTGGGACTGTTATCCCTTAACTGTCATTTGATCATGAGACCACGCAACTGAAGAAATACTTAACTGTTTGTCATGACCTGATCTAGCGATCATGCGACATGAAGTGAATCGCGACGTCTGATGACATTTCTTTGACTTTTTGACTTCTCTTGCGATCACCCAACTGAGCAGTGGGTCCCATTCATTTCAAAGCTTATAACTCAAAGTTCAAGCGACTACCCGACTGATAATATATCGCTAAGTCTTGAGAAGTAGAAGGAATATTCCATTTTGTAAAGAGACTACGCGACATAAGGTAAAAGTGAAGTCGGGAGAGGATTTAGCATATTCTTTCTTGGTAACGCGATCAGGCGACCCAACTTAAAGCACATGTCTTAAGTGACTTTGAAAAAGTAACGACGAAATATAAGACATGGCCTAGGGTTTTAAAATGCATCATTTTAACACTTGGATACTAGGGTTTTTCAGGGTTTATGCAATTTTGACAAGGTTTAAGTATGAAGACCTGAAAATTTTCAGAGAGCAGGACAAAGAACAAGGCAAAGCAGCAAAAACAGGAAATACAACCAACAGAGAGATTGTTAGAGAGACTTTGAAATATATATTGTGGGTATTGTTGGTAGTACAGTTGATAAGGTTTCTTTGTGCATTGATTTGGTTTTTCACATCATATCATATCATCAATGCCAAAGGGGGAGATTATTGGAGATTTTTGGGATATCATGCATATATGTGATAACATTGATGTCAACATATTCCTACTGTTGGTGATAGTGTTCCTAAGATGTTCAGTGAGAAGATTGTTTTGGTACAACTACTGTATTAAAGATCAAATGTTGCAAAGGTACAGATGGTTTTAGGGATATCTCTAGTTGACCTATGTCAATTTATAAAGGTTCACATGTTGATTTGAGTGAGCTATATATGATTTATCATAGATTGGTATTTTGGTTGTTCAGGAAAGACAATGTTATAGTTCTTGGATCGATATGGATCAATTATGTAATAATTTTGGTTGCTAACCTAGTGGTGAGTTTAAGACATGGATTTATACCCTCATATCGATTGGTTCATGATTTGGATGCTGACAAGTTATTTTTCTTAAATGACAGAGGTTGTTGATTAGTGTTTCTGATGAAAAGTGAAAAGAAATTTGTGAATTCTGAGACAAATTTGTTCTTGTTGTTGTCATGGCATTTTATGTTGATTGCTGAAGTTTCTAGATCTTTTCTTATTTGTGTTTCTGGATCCCATTATGTTATGTAATCAGTTTTACTGATTTTCATGTAACGTGTTGTTGTTATTATTGTTCTTGGCTGACATGATGGTGTAGCATGTTGTGAAGGATTGTGACATGATTTGTGGATCTAGAGCATGTTTGAGGATGTTGTTATGGATCATTGCTATGCCTTAGCCAAAATTCAAAGGATCGCATTGTATATTGAGTTGTAATGAATTAATATTATTTAGTTAGGTCCTTGGCTGACCTAATGGAAATACGTTGATGTAACGTATAAAAGAATGTAATCATTTTAATTGCTAAGAGTGTGTGTGAAGGAAGATGATCATGTATGCGAAGAGGTAAGAGTGGAATCTTCAATTGAGGCATATATTTGATGTAGTTTATTACAATTGTATTGACATATCCAAGATGCTATCAATCAGTTAATGAGTTGTGGATTGTTATCCATTTTGAATCGTAATCAGAGATTGTTAATGTAGGTCAGTGAGCCCTCCTTTTGGTTGAGGCCCTTATTGTATTTAAGCAGTGAGATCTAGGCAATGTGCCTGAATGCATGTGTGTTCTCCTTTTAATAATCCTAATAGGGTATAGTTCTTTTAACATAGTACATCATCTTGTGGGTTTGATCCCCACTGTGGTTTTTCCATTAACCAAGTTTATACATAAAAAATCTTGGAGTTATGAGTTAAGTAATGTGTTGTGATCTTGCATTAATTTTTATTATTCAGATCTGAGATTAAGGTTAAAGAGTTGGTTAAATATTTGGACTTTTGGGACACAATTGATTCACCCCCCTCTCAGTTGTGTGTGTTGCATTGATTCTAACAAAAGATGGGTCACTTTTCTCGTCACTAGGAGTGATAAATATTTGTTATGAAAATATAGCTAGGAAATCATGATTAATATCAATAAGCTCAAAGATGTCATCAGAATCACTAGCATGAATATGATAGTTAGTTGCCTTACGAATATCAAAAGCATCATCATCAAGAGTGTATTCTTCATCTAAATTAATTGTAATAGAATCTAAGATACAAATAAAATTATCTTGTTTGTTCAATTTGATCTTTTTCAAAGGGAATCAAAGCATCAATTGATATTTTAGGTGAAGCAATGTTTTGGGAAGAACGTTGGTGGGCTATAGCAAAATGCTTATGATGGTCATCACGAGCATGATGGTTACATTTAGTTTTGTTATAAATTGGTTGAGGCTCAGGATCAATCAACATTGGGTCCTTTTCTTCTTTAGGAGGAACCACACTAGGTTGAAAGATAACATTGTTACAAAATGTTTATAAGATATGGGAGGTGGAAAAAAACATATAACAGAGGTGTAGGAAGAATTCCACATCTAGGGAGAAGAGATGGAACATCTTTAGGTTTTCTAAGTTCACAAATATTTTGGATCTTGCAGGCTTGATATGATCAGAAGATATTATTGGGATTGGCTTGGGTTGCTTGAGCCATGGAAGGATAAAATAAATCAAGCTCAATAGACTATAGAGGTACTGAAGGATTATAGAGGATATGGTTAATAGTCATGATCTCTCTATTATGAGTAAATTTCAAAAAAATTATGAATACAAGAGGCCACGAATTTCATGGAGGCAAGCCAAGGAATACCAAGTTTGAATTGAAATTGATCACAATTTGGGATCACAGTGAAGGTAACATCTAAATTTTTACCACTAATTTCAATAGGAAATGAAATAGAACCATGTTACAGATAAAGGAAACCATTGCAAGTTTGGACCATAACATCATATTTATCATAAAAATCAAATTGCAATTATCTACTAAAGAGATGCTCTTCAGTTATCACATTCACCATGCAAGTAGGATCAATAAGGACACCATGAGAATGATGGCCATTAACCTTTGCCACAATATAGAGAGGACCATTAGGTTCTTTAATTTTCTCAGTAGGGTCAAAGGTAATGCAAAGCTGAAGTTTAGGTTTAGGTTTGGTTCAATTTGATCAATGAGGTTGAGAATATGATTGGCTTCGTGAACGTTATCATTATAGTAAATAAAATAAGTGGAAGAGGAAGACAAAGGTTGGAAATAATAAATGGTATTAGTAGAATGTGAAGGCAAAGGGTTGGTATAGATTTTCAATTTTTTATTAGGAGGTGCTACAGATTTGTTTCCTTGATCATTGAAACCCTAAATAGATATACCATTATAATCGATAAGGTCTTGGATAATAGATTTAAAATGGAAAGACTTTTCAGTATCATGACTAAGTTGACGATGGTATTGACAAAAAGACTTGTGATCAAATTTTTTGGGAAAAGGTTTTGATGTTTCAATTGGTTTGATAGGAGGAAGTTTTAACACATTATCATTAATCAAATTCAACATCACATTATGAAAAGATTCAAAAAGATGAGTAAAATTACGAGCATGTCTAAAAATAGATGACAAAGGAGCCATACCTTTGGATGTTGTTGCCACTTGCTCATCAACATTATTGGATTATTTATTGATCTTAATGAATTCCTTTGGTTTCTAAAACTTTTTGAAATTTTTGGATATGTCATCACTCTTATAAATTGGAGCCATTGGAGAAATTATCTCAAACTGAATCACTTGAAATTGATAATTATGAAGCATTGTACAGAATTGAGTAAAAGAAGAGAATTCAAAAAGTAGATTCTTATCTCTAATGTATTTTTATAAATTAGCAATGAAAATGCATTGTACATCAATATCAGGCACAAGATAAGAAATCTAAGAGTGAAAATGCTTAAATCTGCTAATAAAATCAGTCCCTTGTTCCTTAACACCTTGTTTACAATGCATTAAATTAGACAAAGAAATCTTAGGACCAATGTTTTTTTTGTTGGCATTATGATAATTTTGGAAGAGATATGCAGAGCGATCATGAGAAGATGCATAATTGGTTATCCTTGATGGAAATGTATCTAGTTATCATGATTATAGTGATCGGTAAGAGCTGTACATGATAGGTAAAGACTAGATAAACTATGTATGTTGACTAGTGTTGAACAAGAACAATATCAGATACAGATTGTGGTAGGAGTCGAGTTGAGGAAAGATTTAGATGTTGTAATTAGAGACAATATGTATATGGTATGTGTAATCTGTGATTCCAACTACAATAATTTATCTCAAGTTTTGATTGAATTATGTTTTGACTATGAAGGCAATTTACCAATCTTATAATCAACAGTCAGAGTTTCATGTTAATTTGGATAAGGCGGTGGATCTGAGGCCAACACATTAATTCTAATATTAGAAATACATTTTGAGGATGATATATTGGATGTTGGTGATGCTAATTTTGAGGAGGTTGGCTAATCTATTAAGCCTACTATGGTGGAAGGTTATAAGTCTT
This sequence comes from Thuja plicata, assembly GCA_018584345.1. Taxonomy (NCBI): domain Eukaryota; kingdom Viridiplantae; phylum Streptophyta; class Pinopsida; order Cupressales; family Cupressaceae; genus Thuja; species Thuja plicata. Next base: position 2,229,593 of record MU224948.1, read on the forward strand.
ATGTGACCTAATGAAAGTCTATATAAGGAGCACTAAATTATTTGATTTAGGGTTGAAATCATATTTTCAGACTGGGTGGTCATGAATTGAAGGAGCAGAGATCAGTATAGCATTAAGAAGGAAAGGAGCAGAAAGGATTTGATTGGCAACCAATGCCATTCTACAGATCAACAATCTTGTTGTTCCCTAACAGTTGTAGTAGGTCAAATGCCCTAACAAGGTGAAATTTAATAGGTTCTTGTTTGTAATCCTTTAAAAAGGTAGCTTCTTTATTGAGGTTTAAAATCCTCTAGCGAGGTAGATCATAGCTAATCTATTTGTTCTCCTAACAGTGTACTAATCACTCCTAACAGGGTGAACCCTCAGAAATGGTATTTGAAACTCCTAACATGGAAAACTCATTTACTATAGTATGGGGCTTGTGGGTGTCATCCCCACCATGGTTTGTTTCCCTCTAACAAGGTTTTCCATGATTAAATACTTGTGTTATGTGGGTTAAGGTTGTGGATGCTTGATATTGTTTACTTTTATTTGTTCACTTCAGTTATATGCTTTTTGGTTTGGAAGTTGTTAGTACAAATAATCATATCAATGATTGAATTTTTTCATTACCTTTTTGTACTCATCCCCCCCCCTCAGTCATAATATTTCTAATAATTGGTATCAGAACACTTAGGTCCTCCTCAAATTAAGCCTAACAGCTTGAGGAAAAGATCCTTATAAGTCAACATGGATAGATACAAGTATGAAAGAAACTTGAGGATGCAATCAAAGTTATCAATGAACACTAGTAAATTTTTTCCATATTTTCGATGCGAGTTCGTCTATTTTTCAATACAGATTGGTCGACCAAACGACCACTATTGTTGTCAGAGTTTTTTCATTGCAACTTTCCATGTTTGGTATAGCCTTCGTAAGACCAACATTGTAAAGGTTGGAAAAAGAGGGTTGTAATAGAGATGTTGTGTGTGTCTTTCACCCTGATCCCTTTTCACAGTCTATCACTTTTGTGACTACTCCACGACGAGAATCCTATACAAACGACAAATTGATCGACGAAAGGTTTTCAAAATAGTGACAGAGTTCCGTCGATCAATTCATAATTTTTATAGGATTCTCGTCGACTATCACTGTCACGAAGGTCAAAAAAGTGACTCTATGTTTTAAAAATAAAATAAAATTATTTCACATTAAAATATAAAATTTCCAATGGCAAGTAAACCCATTTCCCATTTTGTACTGGTGCATGGAATTAGTCATGGAGGTTGGTGTTGGTACAAACTGGTCCATCTTCTACAACAAGATGGCCACACAGTCACTGCCATTAATCTCAAAAGTGCAGTCACAAATCCTTCTCTTGCAGACTCAATTCACTCCTTTGAGGAGTACAACCAACCTCTCAAGGATTTCCTTGCTCACCTCCCTTCAAATGAAAAGGTATTCTATTTCAAATGAAAAAGGTATTCTGTTTGATAATGTATAGCCTGATTTCCTTTTATCATTTCCTAATGGAGAGATCTATGAGGCAAAATCTTTATATGCACCATTATGACTTTCATTCTCATGGGTTATCCTTCACCCATAGTAACTTATATTCACATGTTTCTTTAATAACTGATATATTGATATCATATGATATGATATGTGAGGTAGGGTCTATCTATTAATACATTTTCTTTATAACTTATATATCAATATGATATGATATTATATGATTGTTTCAGATGAATCATCTGAATAGGTCAAAATTTAAATTGTATTATTTAAATTTGTTCCATACGTGATACTCTATTATTTTTCAACAGAGAGATCTCTAAGATGAAATTCTTATAGAGATACCATTACAACTTAAGCTCTAACAGTTTTTAGTAATTATGTGTCATAGATAGTTCTTGTGGGGCACAGTTTTGGGGGAGTAAGTTTGGCATATGCATCAAAAAATTTCCCAGAAAAGATAGCAGTGGCAGTGTATGTGACCGCTGTCATGATTCATGATGGAGATCATCTTCAAGAGGATTTCAGACATGTAAGATCTTGGTCTCTGTTTAATTTCTCTGTTTTGAAAAATATTAATCAATTTTACTGTGTTTTTGGAAGAGTCTGGTGTTGCTATGCAGCTCCAACAGGATGAATAAATTAAAAAGAAGCTTATATACAAGTTTGGAGATGGCCCTGAAAAACCCCCTACCTCGCTATCCATTCACAAAACATTACAAAAGTATCTCTTCTATGGAACAATCCCCTCAGTTGTAAGAAAAGGCTCATTCTTTTCTCTAAAACATAGATCAATACCCTTTGTGTTGGCACTTAAATCAAATTCAAGGCTGATTACCGATCAATAAACCTACAAATGCAATACATGTACAATTGAAACCCTACAAATTCAACACATGTACACTTTTTTGTGGATGCACAAAGTGGGGCTGGAAGTTCCCAAGAAATCTTGGCATGATCCTTGTTCTTGTTGTCTGCACTATGCCAATAGAGAACATGCATAGAGAGAACAATAGAGAACATGAAGCAATCTAAGGAAAGAACTAGACAAATTATGGATGCAAAATGATCCACCAGTATAAGGTTCACGTAGAACATAGGTTAGTGAAGAAACATATAAATCCAAACTAAAGAACATTACACAAAGAGTTGTGCAAGTACTTGATCAACAACTATAATAATGAAGGTATAGATAAAAAAAATATTTGATCTATGCAAATATTTAGCCCAAATATTTATTTAATCAAAACTCCGCTAGAGTATGGCCAACTTAGGAAATAAGCAAGGGAGAATGCAAATTAAAGGTAAAGTAAAACTCACTAGCAGTCATTACGTAGCCCACCAAACTTCCCCGGAGTAAAAACAAATCTTTCCACAATTTTTGAAGTCAAGAAGATGGACTTCTACACCAATGGTAGCTGTAAAACAAAACAAACTACTCAGAATATCTAATGTGTAAACAATCAGCATGATTTATAACTTTAAATTGAGCATCTATTTACTACAACCCCTAAACAAATCTAAGTATGATTTGTAATGATAAAATAAACCCTAATTACATTTATAAGATATTTCAAAGATACATGTATAAATCCACACATGCTCCTATTTTCCTCAAATTCGCCTGTAAGATGACACTTCACAAATGTGGCTTTTCCTGTTGATACAGATTCCCATAGTCAGCAACACATTGGGATCATTCAAAACACAAAAAAAACACTACACCCCAAAATTCACAACTATTAAAACTATTTATCC
>MU224948.1:2249797-2278492 GCA_018584345.1 Thuja plicata
TCTCAAGGAGACCACCCCTGAGCTAGGAGAATCAGTAACCAATGGGGACAATCACACATCCACATACATGAATACAACAACAAAGAACACCCTCCCAAGGCTTGCACAAATGGATTCACCATGAACCGATAACAAGGGGTGAAGGTGGATTTTCATGTAGGAGAATGCTAAAATAATACATACAAATAACATGCCTCTTCAAGGCTAAGACTACATACATCTTTTCATCCAATCTTCTCCTTATCTTCCCTAAAATTAGGATCAAATACAATGGCATGCAAGGGCCCATACACCTTGCATTTTTTTCCCTCTTCTCTCCATAAGAAGAGACTCTACACTATAATGGAATCCAACTAACCCCTTCCCCCATACATGGCCACTTCTTCCCTATCCAAGGGTGAGTAATTTCATCACACTCTTCACAAAACTCCCATATTCAAAACAAAGATAAAACCATAAGCAAGAATTCAAACCCAAAATCTCATTCCCTTACATAACAAAAATACAAATACATTTCACATATGCAAGAGAATGAAAAGAAACAAAAAAATCTACTTGTAAAAAAACAAATCACTTTCATGGCAATGGAGACCAACCTTCACAATGTGTTATGGTAAATAAATTTTGAGAAGAGCCCAATCCCTTATGCTTTCTCCATCCAAACCCTAATGTCTCTAAAAGTAGAGAGTGGGTGAACACCTACTAACTCTACCAAGGGCCTCTAAAAAGACCTCCAACTTCTACCCACCCACCAACATTAAATTTAGACTTGACCCTCAAGTCCTTTGGCTTTTCCTTGTCCCCTATCATAAATGCCAGATTGGAAATGAGTGTGGGTTTGGGTAAAAGGTCAAGACTTACTCTATTTTCGTAGCATGTGGAAAATGGGTCATAAAATAGGTCACCAAGGCCACTAGGGGATTCTAGATGTGTTAAAAACATTCCTAACCCATACCCCTATCACTAAGGTACTTGGATTTGCTAAATTTGACTCTTAGGACCTCTTTTTGGCCTCTAGAAGTGGCTAGAAAAGAATTAAATCTAAATGATCAAATTCATGGAACTTTGCAAGTATCTCCAACAAGGGGTTTAATTAGGTTCCTAATGAATTAGTTAGGCTTAGGTTTACATTGCCAACCTTAGTAGACATGTCATTACATAAACACATAATGAGTGTCAAGTGACACTATAAAATGACATAATACAACATTGACATGTCACTAATTATATAATGAAAACACCTAATACATACATACAATTTTATGGTCATGAATAAAATCACTTAACAACGAGGTTCGAACCTCTTCATTAGGTTCGACCTTGGCTTTACAGTTTGCACATATGGTTGGTTACTGATTCTTCGACTGATTCCATGGTTTTATTTTCTGCACACTAAACTCGAACATTAGTAGTCCAAGATAATAAAACCACATGCAATATACATATTCAATTCATACTTAGCAACATTAAACAATAAGCGGAATTAAATTCCTAATTACAATTTTCATATAGAAATGTTTAAAACATAATAATTCCATAATCATCATGACATAACATACATGAAATAATCAAGTCTAATCATGATCCAATCTTCTCATCAATTCACCTATCTAAACATGTATGATCAAAATCAACCACATGCTCTAGGTCTAATCCATATCATAATGTAATCCATACAATATAATCATCATCATAAACATAATATCTCGAGTCTCTATCAGGATAATCAAAAAGTGTATCAATGTATCAAAATAAGTGTATCAACTAAGCTATGATGGATCGGGGTGAGGCCTCACACATGAGTTTTCTACATTATCATATCTTATGTTATGTGTCAATTAATTTCATGAATGTTTCTATGAATGTTCACATGTTTGTTAAACTTTATGAATTGATAAATCTTACACCAAGATAGCATAGAATAGATGGTTGGATAAATAATTGATTACTTAAAGGATAAAGGTTAAAAGATACAAAAGTTTTAGAGGTACTGATTCAACCGTCCCCTCTCAGTACACACTTCCCATTAATTCCAACAGAGTCATCATTTAAAATTCACAATGAGTTGAGAGAACCTGTAATCCAAAGAAATATTAGGAAACAAGTTGATGATCTAGCAAAAATGAGTGATATAACACCTGAAATGATGATAAAACTTAGAAATAAAATAGAGAGTAAGGAAGTGGGGACTTCTGCTATAGGAGTCAAGGATATTGAAGTTGAAGTGGAAGAGGTTACACCTTGGAGAGTTACAAGGATTTCAATACTGAAACACACAACATCTACTTCTACTACTCCTATTAAGACTAAGTTAGAAAAGGAGACACCTAAGACTATTTAGAGAACTTACAGAAGAAAGAAAGAAATCAAATCAGGCTATAAAGAGATAAAGAGTAAGAAGGGAGGTAAAGAAAAGACTGAAGAAGAAAAGGTTGAAATTGAGTCTGAGAAGAAGTCTACTACTATTGAAATTGATAAAATTGACAATATTATTATTCTTGAGAATATTGTTAAAGACATTAAGGAACTTGGAAAAATGATAAAAGTGTGAACACACTTTAACAAATTTGACTGTGAAGAGAAAAGAAAAATAGAATATGCAGTTGTAGAAAGTTTACATACTTTTTACAAATCACCTAGTAAACTATACAAAGTCATGCCTTAAAAAGTATTTAATGCAGTTGAAAAAAGATGGAGAGAAGCTTTGAAAATTGATAGAGTAATGATGAAACAAGAAATTGCACTTTTACAACCTGAATTATCTACTAAATAGATAGAGTTGATAGTTGAAGCAATGAGACAATAATCTAAGACAACAAGAAAAGTTATAAGAATTCTCATTGGCCGAGATACTCAATCGGTAAAAAATTAGACAGTGGATTTATTGACAAAGTTTTTAAAGTCTGAGACTGTTGCTGAAGTCAAATCGGTTGAATTGGAAAGAAAATCACAAGAGAGATAAACTGAAGATATTAATGATGTCATAGTTAATGTTATCTCTGATATCCTAGATAAGACACAAAACATTGAAAATCAAACTGATGTTGAAGCATCAAAAGAAAAGATTGTTGAGGAAGAGATGGGTCTTAAGGATGATGAGGATATATTTTTAGTAAAGAGGAAACTAAATCTAACCGGTGAAGGTAGCATGGTGAAGAAGAGAAAAAATAAATAATCCAACTAGCTATGAAGAAGATGAAGAAAAATATGAAGATAAAGAAATGAAAAAAATTGTTGATATCGCTTAGGCGATCCCTATAGAGCTATTGAAAATGTCTGATAAACTCAAGGAGAAAGCAGAAAGGGACAAATTGAAGGGAAAGAAAAAGATGGTTAGAATACTAAAAGGAGCTAGAAACATTATTAGGAATTTAGTACCTAATGTGAGATAAGAAAAAAAAGATAATCCTATTGATTAATTGGGTATATTGGTCAAGGTTGTTTATGATCAAGTACCTAACTTGGAGAATGTACCTATGGAGTTAGCAATGAAAGAATATGAGAAGAAAGAAGCTGACAAGTTGAAAGAGATCATATCGGTAGAAAAAAAAATATTATCACTTATGGAGTTGTAGACCTATCTAGCTCCCACCATGGATCTCATGCAACAAAATGTGAGTGTTGTAGAAATAATACTAAGTCTACAAGAGGTGAGCACTTTCAATGACATGGAAGGACCATCATTAGTTATACATGGGAAGATTTTATGTATGGAACACTTACAAGAATCATGGGAAAAGTCATTAGAGACTGCAAATTCAAATTTCAAGGATGTTTTTGACAGAATGTAATTCCAGTAAGTACTTATAATCCTTTGTAATTGTTGACAAAAATGAGGAGAATGTTGTGTATTGTATTGTATGAGAGAATGATATAATGATGTGTATAGTAAATGGATAGATGTGAGAGATAGAGATGGAGATAGATATGATAGCATGCATAATGTAAGGGAGAGTATGGTTTGAGGATGATATTGTAGTATGTATGATATGTAAGATTTTTGAGATGGTTATCAGAAGTTTTTTCCATCAATGCCAAAGGGGGAGGTTGTTGGCATTATGATAGTTTTGGAAGAGATATACAGATCAGTCATGAATGGATGCATAATTGGTTTTCCTTGATAGAGATGTATTCACTTATCATGATTACAGTGATCAATAAGAACTACACATGAAAGGTAAAGAGTAGATAAACTACGTATGTTGGCTGGTGTTGAGGAAGAACAATATCAGATACAAATTGTGGTAGTGGTTGAGCTGAGGAAAAATTCATATGTTACAATCAGATATAAAATATGTATATGGTATATGGGATCCATGATTCTAACCACAACAGTTTATCTCAAGTTTTGATTGAATTATGTTTTGAGTGTGAAGGCAGTTTACCTATCTGATCACCGATCATAGTTTCATGTTAATTTGATTAAGGTAGTTGATCTGAGGCTAACACATTAATTGTAATATTGGTAATACATTTTGAGGATGACATATTGGATGGTGGTGATGCTAATTTCGAGGAGGTTGGCTAATATTTTGAGCCAACTGTGGTGGAAAGTTCTAGGTCTTGTGTGACCTAATGAAAGTCTATATAAGGAGCACTAAATTGTTTGATTTAGGGTTGCGATCATATTTTCAGATTGGGAGGTCATGAATTGAAGGAGAATATATCAGTATAGTGTCGAGAAGGAAAGGAGTTGAAAGGATATGATAGGCAACTAGTTCAATTCTATATATCAACACTCTTGTTCTTCCCTAACAGTTGCAGCAGGTCAAATTCCCTAATAGGGTGAACTTCAATAGGTTCTTGTTTGTAAATCCTTTAACAAGGTTGCTTCTATATTGAGGTTTGAAATCCTCTAGTGACGTAGATCATAGTTGATCGGTTTGTACTCCTAATAGTCTACTAATCACTCCTAATAGGGTGAACCCTCATAAAGGGTATTTATAGCTCCTAATAGGGTAAACTAATTTACTGCAGTATTGGGTTTGTGGGTGTCGTCCCCACCATGGCTTTTTCCCTCTAACAAGGGTTTCCAAAATAAAATACCAGTGTTATGTGTGTTAAAGTTGTGGATTCTTGATATTTTTTACTTCAATTATATACTTTGTAGTTTGGAAGTTTTTAGTACAGATAATCATATCGGTGGTTTAATTTTTTCATTACCTGTTTGTATTGGTTCACCCCCACTCTCAGTCATAAGATTTTAAATAGTTTTGAAATTGTTCAATAAAAGGATTAGAAAGATTTTGGAAGGACACAATAGAATGAGGCAAAGAACAATACCATTGCAAGGCTTTATCTCAAAAATTTTGAGTAAATAAATTTGTCATGAACATAGGTCATGAGAGAAGTCACTACATAGTTTGAAAGGTTTTTACATGTGTTAAAGGATCACCCTTTCCATTATAAGTCTCAAGATGATGAATCTCCATAAATTGTGGGATGGTGCAGGAGCACCTAGGTAAGGCTAGATGGTAACTTAGGGCTCCTTATGTGATTTTTGGCTTGTAGTGGTTTTAGCCAAACCACTAGTGCAATAATAGGACTAATGGGTCCTAAAGTGTGGTGTGATAGGTTAGGAGGTCTCATTAGGTCATTTGGGACCTAAGTGACTAGGATTGTCCAAGTTGTCAATATTGTCAATCATGGTGACAAAAGTTGCATTTTTTCATTTTATGATCAAATTGGACAAGGGAATGTTTGGGAGACCTATTTGATGATTTAATTAACTTAGATAGGCTTTTGGTTAAGTTTCATGTTATAGTGACCAAGTTTGTATGCAAAACCCAAAAGTTGTAAAAGTTGTCAATGTTGTCATTGACAACATTGACAATATTTGTTACATGATGACATTTTTGAGAAAAGTGGTTTCTTAACTATCTAAAACCATTGAGACAGGGATTTGGTCAACTATATGAGGCCTCCCTCGACCTATGCAAAAGGTTGGATAAAGTTTTGGAAAGTGAGTAATTGAAGAGGAGATAAGTTTTCTGAGCAATTTGAAGCTTTTCTATGTTTAAGGCATTTTAATGGATTAGATTACTTACTGTGATTTATGAAAAATGTAGGGTAGTTCATTTTGGAATTCTATGTGGCATTAGATTAGCATTTTGAGTGTTTTTAGTTAGATTTGTAAATTATTTTGTTTTAAGCTTTGTCGCTGGTCTGAACTAGGCAGGCTATGTAAATGGGGTCATAAGTCATCATTCCACTGTAGAGATTGTACGGTCTCTTGGAATGTATGAGGTGACTCCCTATACTATATGTACACAGAAGGAGGGGCCTTGGAAATCTTTTTTCCATTTTTTAAATGATGCCCTAGGCGAGCCAGTGATGCATGGCTAGGGAATATAGAGCATTGCAAGTGGGTTACAATGGGTTGAATGCATTGAATGCTTCAATATGAGATTATGGAGAGGTAGAGTGATGTTTGAAGAAGCCCCAAATCAAAGGAGAGGATTGGGTGAAGATTTTTAAGTTCAGAGAAACCAAATCCATATGTAGCCAGTCCTAAAGCCTTGAAACCCTTAATTTTAGGCATGATTATAGCTTCCTAGTGTACGAACAATTTGGGGAGTGGAGACCAGTAAAATATTGAAGGGTTCCATAAAGGGTGTCTGAAAATGGGATTTGTTTAGGTACCTGTTTGGGAAAGTTTGAAGATATAAGAAAAAAGGTGACCAAATAGGCCTAACTGCTTGTAGCCCTATTTGGGTGTTTTTGAAGGCAAATCTTGAACTCGATTAGAGTCTCAGTGCAAAGGTTGGTTGTAAGTGTTGGATTGGATCCAAGTGATATGCTAGAAGCCTATCTCTCCATAGGTGATGGATTTAGGAGAATTTTGACTCAAGTGGTTCAGAGGTGCAATAAGACCTCCATGGGCAATGTGAGGAGTGTTACAATTTCTTGATTGGTGTCTACAAGTTGAAAGGAGAAGGATCTTGTGTGAAGAATCCTTAGGAGATTAGGGTTAGGAAAGAACCCTAATAGGTCAAAGAAGTGACCAATAGGATAACATAAAGGTAGATAGGGTACAGATAATTATTTATATTTACATCATGGGATAGCGACACAAATGATATCCAAAGACAAAGGATTACCAATATCACAAGTAGGGATGTTGAACCTAGATTGAGTCATTGAAATAATTTTTTGTTGCAAGGAAGACATGGTTTGAGAAAAGATATTATTGGTAGTATCATTAGAAAGAATTTTAGGAGGAGGTATGTTTGAAATATTTGGAGAATTATGAGAGATAAAAGGAATGGTCAAATAGGAATATGGAAGACTATGGTAAGTGGGCATGGATGAAGGTAAGGAAACACATGGTACACTTGAAGGAATAAAAGGAGAAATAGGATTAGGAATGTTAACATGTGTAGGACTTAAATTTTTAGTGGAAGTTATTATGACAGGGGGAGAATAAGTGGAAACACTGGGAATTGAAGTGGAAATAGGCATAGAGGTCTCAACACTAGTGGTAGGTGGAATGAAGCCTAACTCTTGAACACAATCTCTAAGAGGCTTAACATTTTTATCAATTAGATGAGAGACACTAAACAAGATGTTACCACCATGTTCATCATTATGAATGAGCTTCCTTAAAGGTCTTCTACAATGAAAATAACTTTTGGATTAGGGTTTTCTTGTCGTAACCATTGTTCAAATTTATCAAATTCGTTGAAAATATTTTGGACATGCGTAGGAGGGATTCTTAAAGCCTCATATTCATCATGAGAAGAATGGGAAGATTTTTTTTCCATGATAGGGTTAATGTCACTAGTATACATGTTGGTCTCATCAAGATTCCTAGGAAATAGAGAAGGATCGGGATCAAAGGAATCCATAAGCTTACAACTTCTCCTGACCAAAATACTAACTTCTCCTGACCAAAATACTATAAGGACTTAAAGTTATAACACTCATGCACAACGGAATGAAAGGAAAGATATGTATCTAATGAAATTGTAATATTTGAAAGAGATATGCAATCCAATCAAATAAGATCTTTTATCAAAGACACATCTAACCATAAAATGTAAACATGTAATATAGAACATAAACAAGTAGATCTAGAAACTAAATAAGATTTATAAAGATATATACCTATAGATCTAGATACATAATGTAATAAAGCTATGATTAAATAAAATGCACACAAGGAAGAGTAGATACCAAATTAAAGTGGAAGTGTAATACATCGGGTTCACCAAAATGTATAGGGGAGAATCTTGAGCAATGTTAATATGTATATTACTCACCAAGATCTCTACCATACACTGGAATACAAACCCACCCTTAAGAAAAATATAATTAGCACAACCAAAAGGAGAAAGGGTGCTAATGCAAGATCTATGTCAAGGGGGATTTTGATTCCTCTAAGGGGATAGATGTGATATGATAAATTATAGATATGATCTAATAAATTAAGTTAAAAGGAAAAGAAGGAAGAATAAGTGCACTTGGAAACAAGATGGAGAAGGTAGGACTTTGTATCTAAATTTAACTGTCACCAAAATCTCAAATCCTACTGTAACTGTAGATCTGGAAAATAGGGATCTGAATATGCTTGTCATAAAATTATTACTAAAAATTAGTAGGAACAAGTTGAATTTTTGGAAAAAAGTCAACTTTTGGGGTTCCTGGAAAAAACTGATGAAACTTTTCCAAATTTTGCAATTGAACCTGTACTACCTATATCTAGAATCACAGCTTCACATGTTACTGTACATAGAAAAATAGGTAGAAAGGTTGCGGAAATGGGTTTTCCTTGGTCAAACTCCTGTTTAGGAATCAACCTTGAAATTTCATAAAGGAAAGTTGTAAAAGGTAAATTGTTGATTCACCTTGTATGAAACCCTCATGAACGGATGTAGTAATCACTCAAATCCATGAAGATGATCGAATGTGCTTGGAATCTAAAGATTTGACCTTTGAATGGGATGTAGATTCACATATGCTTTCACAAATGCATGGATCTATGATTGCCACTCCTAGATCTTGAATATATATATGCTTGATAACCACATACAAAGAAGAAGAGAGAGAAGGGTGGATGAAAGGATCTCCTTGCTTGATTGATAATTCCTCTACTTGGCCATCATGGGAGAGAAAATTGCATCAATTAGAGAACATTTCCTTGAAGTAATGAAGACTTAGAGATCTTGAATCAGATGCTTGCCTTTAAATATTGAATCCAAATCCTCAATTTCTCAACTTGATTGCTTGAATGCTTGAATATGATAGCTTGCACTTAAATCACTAATCATCTATGTTCAAAATGAGAAGATAGGAGGTCCTATTATATTAAATCCATGAATTCAAGATTCAAATTTGATCTAGGTTGACAATAATTGAAAACCTCATAAGAATATCCTGACATCGGGCTTTGAGAAAAATATGAGCTAAAAATCTGAGTGACAAGTCAGACAATTGACTTGCTCCCAGGGACAAGTCGGCCAGTCGAATTGTCTCAGGAAAAATGGGCTCAAATTTCACAGGGATGTCGGGGAAGGTGAAAATAAGTAGGGGGAGAAAATGCAGGCTATTGTGATCAAGCATAACGAACATTCGGACCTCAAAATCACCAAAATAGGGTCTAATTGGTCCTAAAGACATCCAATTATGGGTGCTAACTTTTTAGGATGATACAACTATAAAGAGAAGATTAAAATAGTTTATATGATCGTTTGGTTCATTATCCTTATGCTTTTTATTTCTCACCTATTTGTTGTAATTTGTATATCCTTGAGTTTAGGTGATAGCATCATTAGGTACTCCTTGTACATTATTTCTTACACCTTATGTGACATATCTTTGTAAGTACCGATTTTATCTATCTATAAGTCTTACTTTTGTGTCTTCATTATGAGCATGATCTATTATGGCTTCTTGTCACCTTTTGATGCATGTACTTACATGCACGCATCTTGATACTTATTATTTTATTGGTGCACAAATTATTACTTATGGCACTTATTCATGATTATTATGTTTTATATTGTTACATTGAATTGAGATTTATTTCCTCCTATCCTTCAATTTATTACATCCTATGTGAACAACTAATTGAAGGGGACTATATAATTATTTTTGTTATTTGATGACTATGATTATACTGACATGCTTAATACCACTTTATAATTTTATGTTGTTTAATACCTTATGTCCATTAAAAAATTGTGATCTACTTATTGCTTTATGTCACATTATAGCTTGATGAAAACATATGCCCGATAGATGTTAGTTCTAAATTATGTCTTTATAGTTGTCTCTTTCCTTTTTGCTTTATACTTTTTATGTTTGTGACTATACTATTGAGTAATTATTTTTATGCCTATTTTAAATGAATGTCAGACTCTACTTATTTAGTTTTTTTCTTTTTTGCTAGTAGGATTTAAACTGGAGCACTTATTTCTAGGAGAATGTATAAAATCATAATCTATTTTTGGGTAAATGCACCAAGATGCTAATAAAAAAGTGGCCACATGATAAAAAAAAATATAAAATTTTACGTAACCCAATCGCGTAATTAAAAATTCAAAATCACCCGGCTTGAGGAAACTGAGCCTAATTTTTTCAATTAAAAAATACTTTTGATTCTTCATACCTCGTACACGTTATGAAGAACTAAAATTTCTTCATAACCCATATGCTTTATGAAGAACTAAAAGTTCTTCATAACCTGTACACGTTATGTTGAACTAAAAGTTCTTCATAACCCATATGGGTTATGAAGAACTATATGTTTTTTTGTTTGTTCGCGACCAAACTCATTTTCAACATTGCAAACGACTTGAGAGTAGCTCGTAGCTTCCCAAATTCCATAAAACCCGATCGTGTTTCACTCTATTTGGAATTTTTTCAGCGTTTACACCAATTTCTAAAAATGTCACATCGTTGAAGAGGTAAGAATTTGATTTTTTTTATTGTTTTGTTTGAATTTGAATTGAAGTAGGGGTTTTCAATTGATTTAAGTTTTTTTATTAATTTTATGTCAAATTCTCAAAACAATCCCCAATGACAAAACAAACAAGAATGACCTCTTCCTCAATAACCACCACAAGAAAAACCTCAAAACATTGCACATGAAGAACAACAAAGCCCTCAAAACGCTGCCCCACAACAAAAAAACACAAAATGTCACTCCCCAACAACCACCACCACCCCAAAATCCTTTGCCTCCTCTCATAGAACCCATACAGGCCACATAGGAGGATCTTCTAAATCACCTATCATAGAGTAATACTCAAATTTATGTAATAGTGAATAGGTTGAGTTCCTCTTCTCATGAGCACCACTCATCCCTCGCCACAACCCTAGAATCAATGACCAATAGTGCGAGGGAGGTATCTAGATAGGTTACGAAATGGGGTTCATATAGGGATAGATGTTGTACATTTTATGTTGGTGGGTTGGCATATGATGAGGTGAAAAGAAAGGGAATAAGTAAATATGACACATGTGCTCTTTTCATTGAACCTAAAACTAATCAGACCCTACTTACTGATTTGAAGAGGTTTCCTATACACTAGTGTAATCATGTTGGGATGAAAAATGCTTTTTGGAATAGGTGGTAAATGGTCTTTGACCTTGACCACCTTGTAACAATTGGGAGGTACCTATATTTATTGAGAAATTTATATTGTGAGTTTATCCTCGGCTTGAAGCTAAATTAATTTGACATGCCACAGTTCCAAGGTAGAGGAAGATGATTTGTGTAGGATAGAGTTGGGGCTCAGAGGGTAGTAGATCCCCAACATAGGATTGTTTTATCTCCTAAACCCGCTATTCACATCATAGTCCTATTAGTCCTTAAGGAGTCTATGGAGTTGTAGACTCTTCTGGTGGATACATCATTGAGTGATTTCATTGTTCAACATGGAACAAAGTTGGTCAGACTAGAGGATGGTCAACACGTGCACCACCTGCGTCATCATCAGATGCACCATTTGGCTCATTCAAGCCCGTTGGTCATATTTGTGTCAACTATTAGAATGTATGTTCTAGGATAGATGCTGATGCGAATGAGGACGGTTCCACATCAAATTCATGTATGCATTTTTTTTTTAGTCCATGCATTTTTTAATTTTTTAGTGTTTCTTGACATATATGTTATTAACTTGTATTAATTTATTTTAACCTATTACAACCCCCTTGACGACTTCCCATGGATCCTCTACCTTTCCATTTTGTTACGAGTCCTAATCACCCAAGAAGGGGCCCATCAGATTTACTACATAGCCCAAGAGTAGAAGAAATACATGAGGTAATAAATAATTCAACTGCAAACAAATTATAGTTTAGTTTTTAGTTATTTTGATGTTATTTTGAGAAAAGATATCTGATTCAACATTTGAATTGTTCTTGTGCATCCACTTAAAAAGCCACCTACTGCTTTGAAGAGGCTTGATTTTGATGATCCACCATAGTCATATATATTGATAGAGACATATAGTTCTAAGTGTGGTCATTGAAGGACCACTTTATGTATCTATTCAACATTTGTATTGTATATATTGACCTTGACATGACACATACCACATTTTTGTAACTCTATTATTGACTTGGCATTTATGCCATTTTTGTATATGTACATAATTATTATTTATTTTTATATATACAAAAGTTGATAGTTGATCTAATTTGTTCATTTTGTGCATATCTTTGTACTTAAAAACTTAGTTATTTACAATTGAAATGTGATCCAATTAGTTCATTGTGTACATGTCTTAATACTTTAAAACGTACATATTTACAATTTAAATGTGATCCAATTTGTTCATTCTATGCAAGTCATATGGCATATACTTTTAAATGATTATTTAATATAATAGAATGCAAACAAGTTTATTATTAAAGTCATATTGTCCTTAGATTAAAAGTAAAAGTTAGATCTTAGACTATGTAAGGGAGAGTTACATTTATACCAAAGCACAGGGAAAATAGAGAACGAATAAAATGTATGACATTTGTTGGTTTCATCATGTAGGATTTCAAGCTATATCCTACTTCATTGTTCTACCATTAAAGGAAATATTTTAGTACAGTTAGAACCATACAATCTATTAATGGTCTTGTGCTTATGAAAGAATGAAATTCAGACATAGGTGTCATCGACACCACCAATTTTTTTTGGTTGGAACGTGCATTAGGAATGATCAATTTCACATATCTACCATGTTAAATGTAATACATAGCACACCAAAAAATGATATGCTCTATATTCAATACATCATGGAAAACTCTAGAAGTGGGAATTTAATTTGCTTCTAATTTGGGAATAGATATACCACCATATGGGTATACCCTTAATATCATTCTAAAAACAATCTTAGGATTTAGATTTGCTTCCAAGTTACAATTCTGCAATGGCCCATCTAGATGCATGTGACCTTCTGGCGTATGATTGTATTAAGAAAAGAATATGGAGAGTAGTGAAGACATCATGGGTTGGGCTATTTTTTGAATTCTGGCATGGCCATTCATGTGAGCAATTGATGTTTTGGTATGTCAGATGTGATGGCCCAACTTTCCTCTCCAAGGAATTTATGCTTTTACTCGATCATCATCTCCAACATTCAACTCCCAATCACAGACCCTAAAGACCATTGGACAACCTCTTTGGACACATTTTGACATGTTTCAAGACACAAAAATTGTCAATTTTTTCTATTTGAGCCTTTCCTAGGCTATTAGAGTAATTTTTTTGGTTTGGGAGACTGTTTAGAGGGTAGGTGCTTTGTAAAACAGGCATAATTAGCCCTATATACTTAAAATCATCAATTTTTGACCAAGTTGTTCCAAAACATGACATGTCAAGTTTGATATATGTTAGGTGTATCCCAAATGGTTATCTAAAAGGGTCAATTTTTAATATTGGACGTGAACGTGTCAGAAGTTATGAGCCAAAAACTCAATTTTCAAGGCTACTAAGAACAAACCCTCATTGTGAAGGAAGCCCGTATCACATTATGTTAATCATGGGCAAAAATCTACATTGCAATCATGTCTTTTTGGGTGGGCTTACCCTAGGTATGGTCCCACTTTGCATCTCGACAGGTCAGAATGCTCAGTGGCATACCCTATCAGTGATGTCCCTTGTGTGCACTAAGTGCGAAAAATCATCAAACTTTGACAAAATATTTCTTGCAAACCATGGCACCTACGTATGATATGTTTTAACCTATAGGGCCATGGTAGGCCCCTCTACAATAACCTATCTCGGTTTTTTTAAGACTTAGAGTTTTTTTGGAGGGCAATAATTTTTCTGTTCATGCAAAAATTATCAAATGCACTTAGTGCAAACTTGCCAAGTAGCCCATATCATGTTCTATTTTTCATGGGCATGAACTAACACCTAGATCACATCTATTTGGGTGGGGTTACCCTAGGCATGGTCCCACTTTGCTTCTCCACATGCTGGAATGCTCAGGGACATACTCTACCAACGATGCCCCTTGTGTACCCTAAGTGCAAAAAACCATCAAACATTGATGGATTTTTTCTTGTAAACCATGAAACCTACTTATGATCCATTTGAACCCATAGGTTTTTGTTAGGCCCCTCTACAATAACCTATTTCAGCTTTGAAGAATCAGATTCATTTTTGCAGGGCATCAATTTTTATGTTCATGCAAAAATTGTCAGATGCACTTAGTGCAAAGTTGCCAAGTATCCCATATCATGTTTTGTTCATCATGGGCATGAACCGACACCTCGATCATGTCTGATTGGGTGGGTTTACCCTAGGTGTGATCCCACTTTTCATCTCGACACAATAAAATTGGTGCAGGAGCACCTAGGTAAGGCTAGATGGTAACCCTAGGCTTCTAGTTTGACTTTTGGCTTGTAGTGGTCTTAGCAAAACCACTAGTGAAATAATGGGACTAGATGGGTCCTAGGGTGTGATGTGTTAGATTAGGAGGCCTCATTAGGTCCTTAGTTACCTTCTTTGAAAATGTTGTCCAAATTTGTCAATTTGTGTACATGGTGCCAATGTTGTGGCAAAAGTGTCATTTATGCATTTAAGGGTCAAATTGGACAAGGGAATGTTTAGGAGACCTATGTGATGGTTTAATTAACCTAGATATGCATTTGGTTAAGTTTCTTGATTTGTTGGCCAAGTTTGTATGCAAGAATCCAAAAGTTGTAAAAGTTGTCAATGTTGTCATTGACAACATTTCTTGTAATGATGTCTTTTTGAGCATTTGGGTTTCTAACTATCTGAAACCATTGAGATAGGGTCATGGTAAACTACATAAGGCCTCCCTCAACCTTTGTATGAGGTTGGATGAAGTTTTGGTGAATAAGAAAATTATGAGATTACAATTTTTCTCAACAATTAAGACATTTTCTTGTTTTGAAGTATTTTAATGGATTAGTTTTTGTACTGCAACTTGTGCATAGGATAGTGTAGGTGTACTTTGGATTCTTTATATCATTTTTTAGGCATTTTTTTAAAATCTTAGTAGTTTTGTAAAATCTTTTGTTTTAAACCCTGTCGTTGGTCTGAACTAGGCAAGTTTTGAAAATGGAGTCATAGTTCATCATTCCACCGTGGAATTTTCCCAAGCTCTTGGAATAGGTGAGATGACTCCTTGTATCATATGTTTGCTGAAGGATGGGCCCTAGAGAGATTTTTTTCTATTTTTTTAGTGATGCCCTAGGCGAGCCAGTGGTGCATAGCTATGGAACACAAAGCACTGCAAGAGCATTTCAAAGGATTGAATGCATTGAATGCTTCAATATAAGCCAGTGGAGAGGATGATAGATGGATAAGGAAGCACCATGCCTATGAAGAAGGTTGGGTGTTCAGTTTTGGATGCCAAGAAAACAAACCCTTACGTAGACATTCCAAAACTATTGAAACCCTTAATTTTAGGCATGTTTGTAGCAACCCACAGTACAAACAGTTTGGGGACGAAAAACCTACTAAATCCTATAGGTTTTGCAAAAGGGTGGTAGAATATGATATCTTTTTTTCATCTTGTTAAGAAGATTTGGAAATTATATGCAAAAAGGTGACCAATTAGGCCTAATTGCTTGTAGCCATGTTTGGGTGCATTTGTATTGTTTTCTTGAATTGGATTAGAGTCTTATTACAAATTATGTTTGGAGACACTGGAATTGGATTGAATTGACATGTTAATATCCTACCTCTCTATATGTGATTGATCTTGAACATGTTGGATCATTTAGTGAAGGAGGTGCAAGAAGACATCTATGTGGCTATGTGATGAATGATTTGATTTCTTTGTTGGTGTACACAAGCTGAATTGGTGAAGGGTCTTGAGGAAAGAATCCTTGGAAGCTAGGGTTAGCAAAGAACCCAAGATAGGCAAGATAAAAGGCCTATAGTATTCCCTAAGGGAAGTTAGGGTTGTGAGCAAGGCTTGTAGTTACATCAGATTGGTATTAGAGCAAGTTAAAGATTTGGGAGAATGTTGTATATTTGCAACTACTGGTGAATCAGTGGGAGAGTCAAACATGGTGATTAATTCAGAGCTAGCTAAATGTGTGGGTGAGAAAAAGGAGAAGAATAGACTCCTTAAAGAAGCCTTAGAAGGAATGAAGATAAGGCTAGAAGAAGTTGTTGATGCAGCTAAGAACAAAGACCTAGAAGGTCATGATAGAGGTAAGAAGAAAGTAGATGAAGAGGATTTCATACCTGAACCAGACCCTCCATTGAATGAAGAACCTTTCTTGAAGGTCGTCAAAGCACTAGGTGGCAAGGAATTGGAAGGTATACCCTTGTTTAGTGGGAAGATGGACATTGAATCAGTGATAGATTGGATTGAAGGAATGGAGAACCATTTCAAATGTGAAGGTGTGACAGAGGCACAAAAGCTCAAGGTTGCCAAGTCAAGACTCAAAGGGTCAGCACTGACATTGTGGAAGTATCTTCAAGATGAGAAGATTATAATGGGCAAGCAACCTATAGAAAATTGGAATGCAATGGCGACCAAGCTAAAAGAAAACTATCTGCAAGAAGACTATGAGATTCCACTCCATAGGAAAAGGAAAAATCTGAAGCAAAAAGACATGGATGTGGCCTCTTAAACAGAGGAGTTTCAGAGATTGTGTCTTAGGTCCAAGCAGAAAGAAGAAGAACCAATAAAGGTGGCAAGGTACTTGGGGAATTTAAAGTGGAACATCCAAGAAGAGATAATTTTATGGACACCAACTACAGTTCAGAGGTGTCACCAACTAGCTCTAAATGTGGAGGAAAATAATAGAAAGAAATCAGACTTTAAATTTGAAAGAAGAGGTAGAGGAAGAGACCAACGGGGTCAAAGAGGAGGTTATCAAGGTAGAAGAAATGAACAAAGAAACCAAGGTGAAACCAAATTGACAAAGTATAGCAACGAAACTTCTCCAAGAGGGGGTTATACTAGAGGTAGGGGTAGTCAAGGAGGCCCTAGTAGAGGAAGAGGGTTAGGTAGAAGCAACTCATACTTTGCAAGTATGAAGTGTTACAACTGTGTTCAATTGGGCCACCTGGTATATAGATGTCTAGAGAAACCTACTACATCAAACCATGACAAAAGAGTTTCATATTCTCATGAGGACACTTCAAGTGTCAAGGCACCTGAAGTTGATCATATAGAATCAGAGATGAGAGAAAATCTCATGTTTAGAAGAGTGTTGATAAGACAACCAGTCAAAGATGAACCCACGCATAGGAGGGCTTTGTTTAGGATAAGATGCAAGACCCTTGGCAAAGTTTGCAAAGTGATTATGGATTCTGGTTCCACAGATAACATCATCTTAGAGGGAGTAGTAAAACAACTCAAGCTAACCAAAGTACCTCATGTAAATCCATACAAGGTGACATGGTTAAATAAAGGCCAAAGTGTGTTGGTGAATGAACACATGTGGGTTGAGTTTTCTATAGCAGGCTATAAGGACAAGTTGCTTTGTGACATCTTACCAATGGATGCTTGTCATTTGCTGTTAGGAAGGTCCTGGCAATATGATAGTGGGGTAGTGTATAATGGGAAGGAGAATTCCATAACATTCAAGAAAGGAGACAGAACTTTCAAGATTTAGTCTTTGTTGGAAGAGGATGAGCCACAACCCAAGACTCCTAGAATTTTTTTGTGTAGTGGAAAAGAGTTTGTAAAGACCTTAAGGATGAAGATAATGAAGGATATGTTATTGTTATAAATCCCAAGGAAGAAGAGAATCCTGTCAAGGAACCTTTACCATCAGATATTCAAGAATTACTTGAGAAGTATAAAGATATAGTAAATGATGGAACCCCTGCAACCTTACCTCCTAGAAGAGTGATAAGCCAGCAGATAGACTTTGTACCTAGTACATCATTGCCTAATAAGGAAGCTTATAAGCTCACCCCGGATCAGAACTTGGAAGTGGCGAGACAAGTGCAAGAACTCTTGGATCAAGGGTTGATCAAGAAGAGTATTATCCCATGTGCAGTACCGGTTGTGTTGGCATCCAAGGGAGGAAAATGGAGACTTTGCAAAGACTCAAGGGCCATAAATAGAATTAATATAAGGTATAGATTCCCCATACCTAGAATTGAATACTTAATGGACTATCTTGGAGGGGCAATGTACTTCACTAAGCTAGATTTGAAAAGTGGTTACACCAAATCATAGTGAAGGATAGAGATGAATGTAAGAAAATGTTCAAGACCACAAATGGGTTGTATGAGTGGCTTGTGATGCCATTTGGGCTTGCAAATGCTCTGAACGAATTCATGATACTCAGGAATGAAGTTCTCAAGGACTACACAAGGAAGTTTGTAGTGGTATATCTTGATGATATACTGATTTTTAGCAAAACAAGAGAGGAGCATATCAAGCATGTAGAGACTGTATTGTAGAGGTTACATGAAGAAAAGCTAGCCATCAACCTTGAAAAGTGTGAGTTTTTAAAGCAAGAACTTGTGTAATTGGGCTTTTTAGTGTCTAGGGGGTCCTTGAAGATAGATCAAGACAAAGTTGTAGCTATCCTTAACTGGCCACCACCTACCAGAACAACTGAGGTAAGAAGTTTCCATGGGTTAGCCCAATTTTATATGAAATTTATTAGGAATTTTAGTGGTATTTGTGCACCATTGTTAGATACCATCAAGGGTGGGGTAAAAACCAATTTTAGGTGGACCTTAGAAGCAGAGAAAGCCTTTGAAATGTTGAAGAAGCAAGTAGCAACACAACTTGTCCTAAAATTTCCTAGCTTTGAAGATTTGTTTACAATAGAGTGTGATGCAAGTGGTATGGCGGTAGGGGGTGTGTTAAGCCAAGAAGGTATGCCAATAGCCTTCTTTAGTGAAAAATTAAATGAATCCAAGAAGAAGTAATCTTCTTATGACTTGGAATTGTATGCCTTAGTTCAGTCACTTAGAAAGTGGAGGAATTACCTACTACCCAAGGAATTTGTAGTGTTTGATGACAACCAAACCCTTAGCTATATCAATACCCAAGATAAATTAAGCAATATACACCTAAAATGGATGGAATAACTTCAAGCATTCACATTCACAATTAAGTACAAGAAGGGGTAATTGAACAAGGTTGCAAATGCACTAAGTAGGAGATTGTTGATGGTTCAAGAAGTTCAATTGAATAGCATTGGAATAGAGAGTTTCAGAGATCTCTACAAGGAAGATGAAGACTTTGCTAAATCCTACAATGTGTGTACTGATTTTTAGAATCATTTCCATAGAAATTTTTCTCATTTTACTTTGCAAAATGGACTGTTATTTAAGGGTAATCAATTGTGTGTGCCAAGGGGTTCAATGAGAGAGAACCTCGTATGGGAGAAGCACAATGGGAGTTTGAGTGGTCATTTTGGTTTGAACAAAACCTTGGAGCTAGTACAAAGGTTTTACCATTGGCCAAAGTTGATAAGATATGTGACTAGGTATGTTGAGCAATGTGTAGTCTGCATGAAAGCTAAAGGAGGAATAAGCAATGCAGGTTTGTACCAACCTTTACCAGTCCCAAATAGGCCATGTGAGTGTGTGAGCATGGACTTCATAGTGGGTTTACCCAAGAAAAAACATGGATATGAAAAAATCTATGTTGTGGTTGTTATATTTAGTAAAATGGGTCATTTCATACCTTGCAAGACTACTCATGATGCCAGCTATATAGCATATTTATTCTTTAAGGATATTGTGAGGATCCATGGTCTTCTCCTAAGCATTGTATCGTATAGGGATGTCAAATTTATGAGCCATTTATGGAGAACATTGTGGAATAGATTGGGTACTAATATTTCATTTGGTTCAGCCTACCATCCTCAGATAGATGGCCAAACTAAGGTGGTTAGCAGAGTGTTGGGTAACCTATTAAGGTGCTTCACTAAAGAGTATAGTCAGACATAAGATGTTGTCATTCCCCAAGCAGAGTATGCATACAATGATAGAAAGAACAAAACAATAGGGAGAAACCCATTTGAAGTTGTTTATAGGATGCACCCAAGGGGTGTGTGTGAGCTTAGAGACCTTGGAGGCATGGAGTATAGGAGTGGTCATGCTGAGGACTTCACTCAAACCATGAAAGAGATCCAAGAGCAAGTTAAGAAGATGATACAAGACAATACACAAAATTTGAAGGCCAAAGTTGATGAAAAGAGGAGAGATAATCAGTTTGAGGTAGGTGATTATGTGATGGTTCATTTGGACAAATCTAGATTGCAGAAGGGTGTGCCTACTAAAATTTAAATGAAGAGGGCAAGACCTTGCAAGATCATAGCCAAGTATGGGGCTAATGCATACAAGATAGATCTACCTTCCGATTTGAGTATATCTCCTATTTTTAATGTCCAAGACTTGAACAAATTCAAAGGGCTATTAGCTGAGATTGACCAGAATAGTCCAAGGATTAGGAGTGATGTTGAACCTACTTTATTACCTCCCAAGCCACAGCTAGAAGAAGACAAGGTTCTGGATTCAAGGGTTAAGAAGTCTACAAGGCACAAGGTGTACATGGAGCACCTCATCAAGTGGAAGAATAAGCCAGACTATGAGGAAACATGGATTGCAACTACAGACTTCAAGAAGGTGGGAATTTCTAAAGACATTTTGTCCATAGGAGTGACATGAATTTCCTTTGTGGGGGAGTATGGTGCAGGAGCACCTAGGTAAGGCTAGATCGTAACCTAGGGCTTCTAGTTTGATTTTTGGCTTGTAGTGGTCTTAGCCAAACCACTACTCAAATAATGGGACTAGATGGATCCTAGGGTGTGATATGTTAGATTAGGAGGCCTCATTAGGTCCTTAGTGACCTTCTTTGAAAACGTTGTCCAAATTTGTCAATTTGTGTACATGGTGCCAATGTTGTGGAAAAAGTGGCATTTATGCATTTAGGGGTCAAATTGGACAAGGGAATGTTTATGAGACCTATGTGATGGTTTACTTATCCTAGATATGAATTTGGTTAAGTTTCTTGAGTTGGTTGCCAAGTTTGTATGCAAGGATCCAAAAGTTGTCAATGTTGTCATTAACAACATTGACAACATTTCTTGCAACGATGTATTTTCCAGCATTTGGGTTTCTAACTATATGAACTATTGAGATAGGGTCATGGTCAACTACATAATGCCTCGCTCAACCTTTTTATGAGGTTGGATGAAGTTTTGGTGAATAAGCAAATTCTGAGATTACAAGTTTTCACAACAATTACGACATTTTCTTGTTTTGAAGTATTTTAATAGATTATTTTTTGTACTATAACTTATTCATATGATAGGGTAGGTGTACTTTGCATTATGTATATCATTTTTTAGGCATTTTGTTTGAATCTTAGTAGTTTTGTAAAATCTTTTGTCTTAAACACTGTTGCTGGTCTAAACCAGGCAGGTTTTGAAAATGGAGTCATAGCTCATCATTCCTCCGTGGCATTTTCTTGAGCTCTTGGAATAGGTGAGATGAATCCTTGTAACATATGATTTCACAATGATGGGCCCTGGAGAGATTTTTTTCTTTTTTTGCAGTGATGCCCTAGGCGAGCCAGTGGTGCATGGCTAGGGAACACCGAGTACTGCAAGAGAATTTCACAGTATTCAATGCTTCAATCTAAGCCAGTGGAGAGGAGGATAGATGGATAAGGAAGCCCCATGCCTGAGGATAAAGTTGGGTGTTCAGTTTTGGATGCCAAGAAAACAAACCCTTATGCAGGCAGTCCAAAAGTATTGAAACCTTTAATTTTAGGCATGTTTGTAGAAACCCACTGTACTGACAGTTTGGGGAAGAAAAACCTACTACATACTATAGGCTTTCCAAAAGGGTGGTAGAATATGGTCTCTTTTTTTCATCTTGTTAAGAATATTTGGAATTTATATGCAAAAAGGTGACCAATTAGGCCTAATTGCTTGTAGCCCTGTTTGGGTGCATTTGTATTGTTTTCTTGAACTCGATTAGAGTCTTATTGCAAATTATGTTTGGAGACATTGGAATTGGATCCAATTGACATGTTAAAACCCTACCTCTCTATATGTGATTGATCTTGAACATGTTGGATCATTTAGTGAAGGATGTGCAAGAAGCCTCTATGTGGCTATGTGATGAATGATTTGATTTCTTTGTTGGTGTACACAAGTTGAATTGGTGAAGGATCTTGAGGAAAGCATCCTTGGAAGCTAGGATTAGTAAAGAAACCAAGATAGGATAGAGAAAATGCCTATAGTATTCCCTAAGGGAAGTTAGGGTTGTGAGAAAGGCTTGTAGTTACATCAGGAATGCTCAGTGACATACCCTACCGATGATGTCCCTTGTGTGCCCCAAGTGCAAAAAAGTTTCAAACTTTGACAGACTATTTCTTGCAAATCATGGCACCTCCACATGATATTTTTTAACCTGTTGGGTCATGTTAGGCCCATGTACAATATCTTGTCTCAATTTTTGAAGACTCAGAGTCATTTTTGCAGGGCATTAATTTTTTGTTCATGCAAAAATTGTCAGATGCACTTAGTGCAAAGTTGCCAAGTAGACATATCGCATTTTATTCGTCATGGGAATGAATTGACACCTCGATCACATCTAGTTGGGTGTTTTTACCCTACACATGGTTTCACTTTGCCTCTCAGAACGCTGAAACGCTCATCGACATACCCTACCAGTGATGTCCCTTGTGTACCGGCCCAAGTGCGAAAAATTGTTGAACTTTGATGGATTGTTTCTTGCAAACCATGGCACCTAAGCATGATCTATTTGAACCTATAGGGTCATGTTAGGCCCCTCTATAATAACCTATCACTTTTTTGAAGACTCAAAGTCTTTTTTGTAGGGTAGCAATTTTTCTATTCATGCAAAAATTGTTAGATGCACTTAGTGCAAAGTTGCCAAGTATCCCATATTACATTTTTTTTAATTTGGGCATGAACCAATACCATGCTTATGTCTAAATGGGTGGGTTTAATCTACGCATGGTTCCACTTTGCCTCTCGACATGCCAAAACTCTCAGTGACATACCCTACCGACGATGTCCCTTGTGTGTCCTATGTGCATAAACTGTCAAACTTTGATGGTTTGTTTCTTGAAAAAGGTGTCATATGCACATGATCTGTTTAAACCTATAGGGTCATGTTAGGCCCCTCTATAATAACCTATCTCAGTTTTTGAGGATTCAAAGTCATTTTTGTAGGGTAACAATTTTTTTGTTCATGTAAAAATTGTCAGATGCACACAGTGCAAAGTTTCCAGTTAGCCTGTATTATTCTTGTTCATTGTGGGCACAAAAAAACACCGTGATCACATCTGAATGGGTGGGTTTACCCTATGCAGTGTCCCACTTTGCCTCGCAACATGCCAGAATGCTCAGTGACATACCCTATCGATGATGTCCCTTATGTTCCCTAAGTGCATAAAACCTTACGTTGAATTTAAAACATCACAAAATGGTCCAAAGACCTCATTTTGAGCATTACCATGAAATTACCTCATGGAGTGGTGCAACAACGTCTGATTGGTCATATGCTTCTAGGAGGCCAATTTGATTTTTCAGTCATGTTTCATGTTAAAGATCTTTGAATAAGGTTTTATGAACCATTTTGTGTGGTGGTTGAGTTCAAATAAGGATTTATTCTGTGGTCCCTTGGTATTTTTGTTCATTTTATAAGAAAATCACTATGAATTGTCTGTATACACCAGTGACAAAGCTTTAGGGGAGCAAAATGAAGTTTTTAACCATTCCACCCACTGTTTGACCTTGTAACTCGATGGAATGGAGTGTATTCATGTATATTTTGTGTTGAATGACTTGCAGGATTAGAGGATTTCATTTGGAGTCTTTTGGGTGATGCCCTAGGTGGAAATTGCTTTCTTTCCAAGCAAAATGAAGGTGTCAATGTGTGGTTTTGAAAAAATAGTGATGGATTTGTCTATGTAATAGATTTGTGAGTTTTTGGAAGTGATTTTGAGAAGGTCTGAGGTAGTTTCATGTTGTCGAAAGGCATGAAACCATTACTTTCAATAAACCCTCCTTATATTGGCCTAAAATAGGGGTTTTGTGGTTTGGCATGGTGGAGATATTTTCTCCTAAGAAACATTATAGATTTGGGAGTTTGGACACATGGGAAATGCTTCCCCAATGCTTCTAGGGGTTGCTGAGAAGTATTGAGACTAGTTCTTTTGTAAATTAGGCCTAATTTAGCCTATTTAGGATAGCATAGAAGGCCATTTTTGAAGCACTTCTTCCAAAAGAGTCATTGTTGATGTTGAGTAACTTTATAAATTATATCTAAATCTCTACTTTGTTTGTAAATTTATTTAATAAGTTTGTGAGTTAAGGTCTAAAAACCCTCTGAATATGGCTACTAGGAAATAGACCCTTTGTGAAGAAACTCTCCTAAGGAGAGGTTATGGTAAGAGAAAAGGTGCATGAAATATGTGTTCATGATGCCTTAAACCTTTTTGGAAGATTTCCCTAAGGTTTCCAAACTATTTGGTGAGTTTGTACCAAGTTTTGGGTGGGCTGGCTAGGAATAGGAGGCCTAGTAAAGGAGTTGGTGAGTTGACTTTTCCTTGTAAACTTGTGAGCACCTTTGAAGAATGGTTTTGAGTTGTTTGTGATGTGAGTTGGGCTCTACATAATGCACACATAAAGACAATTTTTTTTGCACTTTTCATAATGACATTCTTTGAGAGAGAGAGAGAGAGAGAGAGAGAGAGAGAGAGGCATCCATATATAGACATAAATATGTGTATATATATTTATACATATATATAAATACACACACACACACACACACACACACACACACATATATATATATATGTATGTATGTATAGATATAAATATATGTATATATATATACACACACATATATATACATTTATATCTATCTATATATCTATATATATACACACACACATATTATAAATGTAAGTATATACATTTGTGTAGTGAATGCTAAGTTTACAAGCATATGTTTTTAATTCTGCAAAACTCGATCGGGTTATGTAGAACTGAAAATGTGTACTTTTAGTTCTACATAACCCATACAGGTTATGAAGAGAGAGAGAGATAGAGAGAGAGAGAGATCAGAATAGACAGGGATAGTGATGGGGAAAGGGGGGAGACATGTGCATATAGACATATATACATATATATTTATAAATATATGCATTATATATCTATACATATACACATATTATATATGTAGGTATATACATCTATGTAGTGTATGCTAATTTTACAAGCAAATGCTTTTATTTATGCAAAACCTGATCAGGTTCTGTAGAACTAAAACATATGCTTTTATTTATACATAACCCATACGGGTAATGAAGAACTAGGAGAGAGAGAGAGAGAGAGGATAAATAGGGCTCATAATAGACATAGAAGGTGATGGGGGAAGAAAGACAAGAGAGAGGGAACAGAGATGTGTGTGTGTGTGTGTGTGTGTGTACGCGCGCGCGAGCACACACACACACACACATATATACACACACACACGCACACATATATACACATATTATATATGTAAGTATATACATCTGTGTAGTGTATGCTAAGTTTACAAGCATATGTTTTTATTTTTGCAAAACCCGATCGGGTTGTTTAGAACTAAAAACATATATTTTTAGTTATACATAACCCGTATGGGTTATGAAGAACTAGGCAAGCTTCTTTTTCTCTTACAGAACCCGAGCCAATTTTTTAATAGTTAGGAACCTGATCGTGTTATGGTTAGGTAAGAGGTTTGGACAACAACCCTAAGGCTTGGGAGCCTTTTTTCCCTCCATTTCTCTCCCTTAACACATCTTTTGTTCTTCTAGGTTGATTTCTCAACTTCCTCGTCATTAGGTTTACACATCATCAAATGGGTATTTGTAAAATTACCACCATAATCTCACACGTCTTCTCAACTTTCTAACCATATATTTTTTTTCTATTTTTGGACAATATTAGCATAGTAAACTTTTATTTTCTTTATCAGTGTCTTCACAGTTCTGAGAGACATGTCTACCATTTTCTTAATAACCTTTGATCTACTTGACCAAATCCATATAAATTATATATTATTGTTCTAGATGATTATTTTGATGTAAGTTATGCCTAGCGCATGAACAAACACCTGATTTCACGATGCACCCACTTCAAAAAAACATTAAAAAAAATACTCAACAAAAAATTACAAAAAAAATATACAACTTCTAGCTCTCACTCTTACCTATCATTCTACCAAAGGGTTTTTCAAAGTACTAAATCTAACTATATCTTTTGTGAAGTGCACACCAAACATTGTTATAATTTCTGAAAAAATCAAGAATAGTTTTTTGTGCGAACATGTTTGACTCTCTTAATCTTATCCATTTTTAAAAAAATTAGTAGTTTAGAAACTAGATTTAGAGTATTACAATTTTATTCTTTGCACAACTCCTAATTTTAAGTGCATGACCCTCGGATTTCTCTTCGAAGTTCAGGTTTACCTAATTTCAGAAAAAAATGTGGCCACTTATACCCCCCTTTTTGCACACCATCTTGATGCACTTACCCTTCTATATCCTTTAATGAATGTCTAAATATTTAGCTTCATGTTGGTTTCTTATTTATTCTGACATGCATTTTCATAGTAGTTCACGTGCACTTCAATGGAAAGGAAAATTTTGAGGGTAAAATTTGCATACCTTATGATTGAATTTTCCCTATTTTGACATACTTTTGTGTAAAAGTTGACAAAGAACTTAAATATAAGTTGATCCTATCCTCCAGTCTATACTTAATCCGAGCTTTACTCTTTTCCTTTGCCATGGTCATATTTTTGATATACAAATGGCTCCAGAACTTTCAAATTTAGGTTCAAGTTTGGGCCTAAGCTAACTCCCTTCTTAATAGCCAGTACTTATTGGCTTGAGTATGAAATGTGTTGGTTTATGTGCTATACTAGTATATAAAAGGACAAAACTTGATGCATTATTAGATGATCATCTTTCATCTAGGGATTAAGAGATAGATTTATTTCACATTGCATTGTCTTTAGAATATAACAACACCATATGCATGTTTTAGGTATAAATTACATGCTTTCTTGGAATGTCTTCAATCCATGTTACAAAACAAATAAATTAGAACTTAGGTGTCTAACTAAAGAAGAACTCTCTCTCTCTCTCTCTCTCTCTCTCTCTCTCTCTCTCTCGCACACACACACACAGAAGCAAGTGACATACAAACACGATTCATTTTCCTAGGTGCAAAAATCATTTCTCCAAGCATAAATTTAAACTAAAATAAGACACAATAAATTTTATAATTTATCAATTATTGTCTAGTAAAATACCAAGTACTAAATCACACAAGGAATGGCAAAATACCAACATAATCGCTTCATAGAAATAAGTACTCTAACTCTCTTATTAATTTCACCACACATGTATAAATACATCTCTATAACATTATTAATTCCAACTTTCATTCTAAAATAATTATTTACCATTATAAATTAATTTATTGTAAAAAAATTATGTAAGAAGCGTGTATATTCCATCCAATAGGTACAGATTGTAATTTTTATGCTATAAGCTTGTATTTTTATTTATCTTCACTACCTTTTTTTCAAATTCCAACTTTCAATTAAAAAAACTAAATCTTCTCTATTCTCTTTATTAATAAGACAGTAATAACCTTTTAAACTTTTACAATTAAAAAAATCATTCTACTAATAATTTATCTCATACGGAATAGGTACAGAGTACAATTAGGTGCACTTAAAAAATCAATCTATCCATGCAGAAAAGTGTGCTCTCTACCTATCTTCCAAAAAGCAAGCTTAACACAGATCTGGTCAAGGCTGAGTGAGCATATATAATTGTACATACAATAATTCACAATTATAAAAAACCTCAAGATCAATAAAAAATTCCAATCCCAAGAAAAATTCTTAAGCAAAGATCATCCTGTTAACATCTATTCAAGCAATCCTCCTCAGTTTTGTTACAGAGTTACATAAGACTGCAAGATTTGTCCTCTTCACTGAAAAACACAGAATTATTGGGCCAAACACATTCCTGCTCAGTACTGTGCGTCTCTGCAGACAGGTAACGATCATAACAATATTCATATTCTTCTTCTTTCTCTTCACATTCCTCGTTTTGTTTTTTCTCCACTTTCAAGAGCTTCACTTGCTTACCAGTCTTCTTTGCCAGTCTCCTTATCAAATTTTCAGGCTCCATGGTTCCCTTAACAATCACCTTATTTTGAGCTCTATCTATCTCAATTTCC
>MU224948.1:2286581-2297581 GCA_018584345.1 Thuja plicata
AGAGAGAGAGAGAGAGAGTATGAAGAAGTAAAAAATATTCATTTTATTCTCCTTAACCTGAGCGGGTTATGAAGAAACTAAAATAGGCTTTTCTTCTAGAAGCCATAACTTCCACATACGGAGTCTGATTGACTCTGTTCAAAAAGTGTAGGAAATTTCTTGAGACAATCTAACACATTATTAACCTAAAATCATCTTTAGTCATCAATATTTTTTTCCATCCATTTGAATCAAGTAAGGTATAAAATAGGTACTCATTATTTCCCATACATGCAACGTATAGGAAAATGAGGATGCTCTCTCTCAGAGAGAGAGAGAGAGCATCCTCATTTTCCTATACGTTGCATGTATGGGAAATAATGAGTACCTATTTTATACCTTGATTCAAATGGATGGCAAAAACAATGTTGATGACTAAAGATTATTTTAGGTTAATCATGTGTTAGATCGTCTCAAGATCTTTCCTACACTTTTTGAATGGAGTCAATCGAAGAACATATGTGGAAGTTATGGCTTCCAGAAGAAAAGCCTATTTTAGTTTATTCATAACCCGCTCAGGTTATGGAGAATAAAATGCATAGTTTTTACTTCTTCAAAACCCGATCGGGTTTTGAAGTACTTTTTGATTTTCAAAACCCGATCAGGTTTTGAAGTAATTTTTCTTTTCGAAACCCGATCGGGTTTTGAAGTAATTTTTTCTTTTCAAAACCCGATCAGGTTATGGCTCAGTTACCAAGCCTAGAACAATTTTGAATTTTCAATAACCCGATCGGGTTATATGAAATTTGAATTTTTTTTAAAGATGTGTCCACTTTTTTGGTCCACAACTTGGTGCACACACCCTTTAATTGAATTAAGGTTTTTTAATTGATTTATGTTTTCTTTTATTAATTTGATGTCAAATTCTACAAATAATCCCCCTCCCCCAAAAAAAGAAAGACCTTGTGCACAAGCAATAGAAGAAAACCCCGAAAACATTGCACATGAGCAACAAATACAACCACAAAATGCTTCTCCACAACCTCAAAATGATACTCCTCAAAAACCACCGCCACTCATAAGCCCTCCACGTCCTCCATTAGATTGTTTATATGCCACACAAGATGATCTAATCAAACGCCTTACATAAAATAGTGCCCAAATTTCTATATTGGTCAATAGGTTGAGGTCCTCTAGTCTTGACCACCACTCAACCCTTGCCTCAATGCTGGAAAGAATGGCCAATAGTGCAAATGAGGTATCTAGGGAGGTTACAAAATGGGGTTCATGGAGGGATAAATATCGAGCATTTTATGCAGATGGGTTGTCATATGATCAAGTGAAAAAGAATGGCATACTTAAACGTGACATATGTGCTCTTTTCACTGATCCTATTGCTAGTAACAAATTAGAAAAAAATATGAATCATTTCCTATACATTGGTGTGTTTACAATAGGACGAAAGCATCTTTTTGGGATAGGTGGTATATGGTCTTTGACCAACCACCCTGTAATAATTCAGAGGTGCCTCTAAATGTTTTGAGAAAGCTATATTGTGATTTTATCCTCGATGAGAAGCCAAATGACTTTGACATCCGGCAGTTCCACGGTAGAGGGAGAGGCTTTGCACAGGATAGACCTGGGGCCCATAGGGTGGTACAACCACAACATAGGAGGCCTCTAGCTAAAAAAAACTATGGTTCATATTGTGGTCGCATTAGTCCTGAAGGAGTCTATGGATTTATAGACTCTTCATGCAGTCACATCATTGATTGATTTCATTATTGAGCATAGCACATAGTTTGTCAGAGCAAAGGGTGGATCAGCACCTACACCACCTCCGTCATCATCAGAGGCACCATTTGTCTCAGCCCAACCCATTGAGCATATGTGCCCCAATTGTGAGGTTATATGTGTTAGGGTAGATACTGATGCGAATGAGGATGGTTTGACATCCCATTTGCATACACATTGCAGGGTAGATGCCATGCATTCACTGCTGAGGATGTGGGCCTCATAGATGACTTAATGACGATGGTGTTTTCTAGAGAGAAGAGACGGGTTTTTTTATTTGTGTTTTGACATGTTATTAATTAATCACCTAAATCTTATAAAAGTAAATATATTTTTTTAGAGAAAAATTTAAATTGATACATGAATAATATGCATTGGAGGGTGCATCAAGTGATACAAGCACACCACAGAGTGTTCATTTGAGTAGGTGTGCATGCGTAGCTCTGACACCTGAGGTAAATTGTTTTAAATATTCATAAAAATAGAATAATACGTTTGTTTCAAAATATATTTTGGTAATATAAGTATATTTATTTGGTGTTTATATGGCATGTCAGCTGCTCAGCTTTTCGAAGTTGATGATATCACACTTTATGCCATTGAATTTGGCCTTCAGAGCTTTTTGGTATAATATTTTGTACATATCTTGTTTACAGTTTTAATTGAACCCATGTGGTATCATATTCATTTCTCTTATATTAATTTTGTTTTTGCTAGGGTACCCCACCTGACTTGAGGACACCGGGACATAGAAAGAAATCCTCAGGACACCCAAATGATAAAAGGTAATTAAGTAGAATTTAAGTTTATTTTTTTAAATGTATTATGATTAAACATGTACTTGTAGTCTATATTGATGAATGCACCTAACATATTTGTTCTATATAGAGAAATAATTAGTTTTTATAGAATTAATGAATGCACCTGATGTCACTGATGTTCAGGAGAGGGAAGAGGTAACATTTTTATATTTACTTTCAATTTCAATCTTGTTTGTTCAAAATATCTTAGAAATCCTTCCTTTATGACTGTGACATATGTTATGATCTTTCATATAGGAAATGGTCATAACTACCTCATCAACGATGATACCTCCTATAAAGAGTACAGGAGAGTGATCTGAGGTTCTGGCATGCATTTCTTCTATATACATGTTAAACATATGTGTTTAGATATGAGTACATGTATTTTTAGTTTTTTAATGTTTGTCAATAACTTTGGGTTATTAAATTGTCTTAATTGTATTTTACCTATTACAGATCCCTTTGCGACTTCCTACTGTTGATGACAATTATTCAATTGTGTATTGTCATTGATGTTACACATGTATATGCACTTATGTATCGATGTTACACAAATGTCTACATCCAAACCGAGCATAGCTAGTGTATGCCAAGTGATCTTAGTGTTCTTCGAGCTCTGTCAAGTATTAAAGAATTTCAGTGTTGACCGAGTTCACTCGCACGTTACAGTGTTGGTCAGGTGTTGAATAATTTCAGTGTTGACTGAGTTAAATAGTTAGTGTCAGACAACTAACAAATGATTACATTTTATGTTTAATTGGGTATATGAGGCCGAAAATTTTGAGTTTTATTATTTAGTTGGAAGGTTATGGAGTTAGACTTAAGAAGTTATATTATATATTTACATAAGGTCAAGTTTGGTTTGAGAAGTGTGTCTATGAAGTAATTGAATTAGTGGATGAACATGATATGAAGAGAAGAGGTGAAATCATATGGGATTCTGATTGAAGATAGATCATCCAGACAGAGCTACAATAGAACATTTGATTAGTGAGGATATAGTTTACAAACAGATAAAGATCTTAATCAGAAAAGACAGTTGCATATACAATCAGGTCAATCCATTGTTACTTTCTAAAAATTGCAGTAATGATTCAAATCTCTTAACAGAGTAGACTTAACAGTCTTTTGTAAATCCTCTCACAAGGTGATATTTCTATATTGAAGTGTTTAAAGACCTCTAACAAGGCCACTCCTTACAGGGTGATTAAATCCTCTAATACGGTCACACCTAACAGTGTGTTATTGTAACCTTTAATAGGGTTGACTCCTAACAGGGCTCACTTCAGAAGAGTGAAAATCAGTAACTAGTTGCAATTGGTAGTTTTTCCCATATTGGGTTTTCACGTTGAATCTTGGTGTTATCTATGTACATTTCATTTTCTTTATGGTTTATGTTTCTTCAAATTAATTACTAAAGACAATCACAGTTAATATCTTAAGATTTGCTTTGTTAACCGAGTGACAGTGAAATATCTATGTTGACTAAGCAACAATGACTGATTTGTTTAAGACATCTAAGGGACTTGGATTTGTTTTTGTAGTAACTGATTCACCCCTCCCCTCTCAGTTACTCATCTCATTTCCAACAATTGGTATCAGAGCATCAAGTGCTTGCAGGGAAGGTTTAAAGGCCTAAGCTAAAGATCATAGATGTCTTACAGAAGGGAGATCCCTAAGCTTAACAAAGACAACTTTTAGACATGGCAGGAGCTAACGAAGCTACATTTATCTACTATTAGAGATAGTAGTCTGCAATTCCTGGATAGAAAATGTGTGGAACCATCGGTACCTTTGACTGTGGAACAGAGGGTGGACAAGAAGAATCGTAATATAATGATGATTGATATAGCTTCTTCACTCAGCTAATCAGAATTTAATGAAATCAAGGACTGCCCTAATGCCTTTTGATATGTGGAACAAACTGCATGATATTCATAGAGGAGATGCAAATGTAAAGAGAGCCAAAGCAAAAAGTCTTAGAGGTTTGATATGATGAAAATGAAAGAAGGAGAAAACATTACAAAATACAGTGACAAAATCAAGAAAAGTGTAAGTGTCATAAGAGCAGCAGGTGGAACAATTGAAGATACTACAGTGTTTAGTAAGGTATTGAGAACTTTACTTCCTATCTATGCAATTAGAATTTTAGCTATTCAAGAGATGAGGTGCAGTAACAATATATCTCTAGATGCATTTATTGGAAGGCTATCATCATTTGAGCTGGACAATTTTGACAATTATTCTCCTAGCACTAGAAATCTTGAGTTTGCATTCAAAGCTAAATTGAACCTTGGAAAGAAGGATAGATACTCTAAAAATAAATAGACTGACAGTGACACTGATGATGAAGATATGGAAATCATTGAAGCACTACTTGCAAGGAGAGCTGAAAAAGGAAAAGGATAGTATAAAGGAAGAATACCATTGATTTTCTTTTCATGTAATGAGGTTGGTCACATTTCTGCTAAGTGTCCTAACAAATAAGAAAAAGATGAGAGAAAGTTCAACAAATATAAAGGCAAGAAAGATT
Organism: Thuja plicata; assembly: GCA_018584345.1. NCBI lineage: Eukaryota > Viridiplantae > Streptophyta > Pinopsida > Cupressales > Cupressaceae > Thuja > Thuja plicata. The sequence goes on from MU224948.1 coordinate 2,291,691, forward strand.
TCAAAAGTTACAAAAACTACAAGGACAAAGGTAAGAAATCTTGTTATATTGCTAAAGATTCTGATAGTAATGAAGATGAAGATGAAATGGTTTACATTGCTATTAAGGATGAGTTAGATAATGAAGATGATGAAAAGACTGCAATGTTCTCTCATATTAGCGAAATTGACACTTGGATAATTGATAGTGGCTATTTTCACCACATGACTGGTGATAAAACAAAATTTGAAACTCTTGAGCACTATGATGATGGGAGTGTCAGCTTTGGGAATAATGAACCTTGCTATGTGAAGGGAAAAGGTTGTATTGCTCTAACTGAAGGAATAAAATGTGATAATGCTTATTGGGTTGAAGGACTAAGGAGAAATCTACTAAGTGTGGCACAAATGAATAACATTGGTCTCAAGGTAGAATTCATGAATGGTAAGGCCAAGCTCTTGGATGGTAAAGGAAACCTAGTCAGAACTGGCAAGCAAACAAAAGGTAATCTATTTTATCTTGATCTCAATGAAAGTTCATGTTTTATTGCACAACTAGAAGAAATTTGGTTATGGCATAAAAGGTTGTGTCATGTGAACTTTGATAACCTGGTTAACATAAGCAAGAACAAAAGAGTAAGAGATATTCCTATTTTAAAGAAACCTGAATTAGCAACATGCAAACAATGTCTAATTGGGAAGATGAGCAAATCTAGTTTCAAGAGAAAGAACTATAATACTGAAGAAGTCTTGGAATTGGTACATACTGATCTGTGTGGACCAATTGGAACAAAAAGTTACACTAGAGAGAAGTATTTCATTCTATTTTTTGATGATCATTCCATAATGATGACTGTTATGTTTCTCAGAGAAAAATCAGAAGCTTTTCAGAAATTCAAATGGTACCTTTCCAAAGTTGAAAAGGAAATAGGAAAGAAGCTGAAGTGCCTAAGATCTGATAGAGGAGGACAATTTATTTCTAATGAATTCAATGAATTTTGCAATGAAAGAGGAATCAAAAGACAAGTATCTGTCCCTGGTACACCATAAAAAAATGGAATAGCAGAAAGAAGAAATAAATCCATCATGGATTGTGCAAGAACCTTAATGATTGAAAAGAATGTTGCTACCAAATACTAGAAGGAAGCCATCATCACTGCAATTCACAACTTGAACAAAGTTCAACTAAAGAAAGGTACTGAGAAGAAACCTTTTGAATTATGGTATGGCTATAAACCTAATGTTTGTTATTTCAAAGTATTTGGGAGTAGATTTTATATCTTAAAAGAAGAAAGAAATGGAAAATTTGATGTAAAAGGAGATGAGTAAAAGAAAAGCATATAAATGTTTGAATCTTGCTACTCACAAAGTCATAAAAAGTGTACATGTAAGAATTGATGAGTTTGCAGAAATATGTGAAGAACAAAGCAGTAAAGAGCCTGAGGAACTATGAACCTGATACTATACCTAAGATACAAGCAATGGTAATTGGACAACAATCATGTTAACCATTGAATTCATCAATACAAACTGTGTTACAAACTATGCAACCTGAGATTCTAGCAAAGCAAACCGAGTCACAGACAAAGGGAACCGAGTCTCATATAGAAGGATCTGAGTCACAGATACTAACACCCGAGTCTCAGACAGTGGAACCCGAGTATCAGACAGAAGAATAGGACAAAATATTTGAGCATGGTGAACATAGTCTAGCAAGACCAAAATCAAGAAGGAAGGATCCTGTACTTGCCAAATATGTCAGAATGCATCATGCACCTGAACAAATAATTGGAGATCAGACAGAAGGTATAATGATAAGGAACAAAATTAAAGGTACATGTTTGCTTAGTGAAATTGAACCTAGATCTATCAATGCTGCATTGAATGATGAAAGTTGGCTAGAAGCAATGAATGAAGAAATTGAGAAGATAGAAAAGAAAAAGACCTGGACTCTTGTACCTAGACCAAAAGACAAGAATGTAATTGGTACTAAATGGGTTTTTAGAAACAAGATGAATGAAAAAGGTGAAGTTTCTAGAAATAAAGCCAGATTAGTATGTAAATGATATGCACAAGAAGAGGGTATTGATTATGGAGAAACTTTTGCTCCTATTGCAAGACTTGAAGGAGTCAGAACTCTTCTGGCATATGCTGCACACAAAGGATACAAGGTATATCAAATGCATGTAAAATCTGCATTCTTGAATTGAATCCTAGAAGAAGAAGTCCATATTGAGAAACTTGAAGGATTTGTAGATCCTAATAAGAGGAATATGGTCTGCAGATTGCACAAAGCCTTGTATGGACTGAAACAAGCCCCAAGAGCCTAGTATGAAAGACTACATGGTTATCTAGTAAGTATTGGATTTTAGAGAACTAATGATAATAGGAGCTTGTACATTAAAGAAGGCCCTAAAGACAAGATATTATTAGTAGAGATATTTGTTTATGATATATTATTCACTGGATATGATGATTTATGCAAAGAATTCTCTGTAGCTATGAGTAAGGAATTTGAGATGTCTATGTTTGGTGAAATCAAATTCTTTGTTGGTTTACAAGTTTAACAAATGAAGGATGGTATCTATATTACTCAGTCAAAATACATCAAAGAGATACTGAAGAAATCTGGAATGGAATATTCCAGACCAGTTGGGACACCTATGTCTACTGGACATAAGTTGTCTAAGGATGATGATTCAAAGGAGGTAAATCAGACTACCTATAGGTCCATGATTGGAAAACTAAAATATGTTGTTCACACCAAACCTGATATTGCATTAGCAATTGGTATTGTTGCAAGGTTTTTAGCTAATCCTAAAGAAAATCATTTGATAGCTATCAAAAGGATTATGAGATACCTTAAAGGTACTAAATATTATGGATTATGGTATAAGAAAGGAGGAAACTTTGACTTAAGGACTTTTATTGATGTTGATTGGGCAGGAAGTGTTGACAACAGGAAGAGCACAAGTGGTGGAGCACTCTTTCTTGGAAAGAGGTTAGTCTCCTGGACTAGTAAGAAACAAAATTGCATTTCTTGGTCTATAGCAGAGGTAGAGTATGTTGTTGCAGTAGTCAATAGTTCAAATATCATATGGTTCAAATAGTTGTTGTCAGGTATGAAGGAAGAAATCAAAGAACCAGTTATTATTTACTTTGACAACACTAGTGCTATTAACATTTCAAATAACCCTGTGATGCATACCAAGACCAAACATATTGCAATAAAGTATCATTTCTTGAGAGAATTGGTTTAGAACAAAGAAGTAAGGTTAGAATATGTGAATACTAAAGAACAAGTTGCAAACATATTCACCAAGCCTTTACTTAAAGATGCATTACTCTATCTTAGAGGAAAGATAAAGGTGATTCCCCTAACTGAGGCTCACTAAAGAACTGTTTAGTGATGCATCAACTGAGCTACATAACAGATCAAACATGTTGATGCAGATTATCAGAGCTCATTACATATGAATCAGTACATTCAGGTACATTACAACTTGATGTTGGTGTCTTTGGCATTGGTTGTCAAAGAGGGAGAGATTAATGATGTCATAATGATCACTGAAAGAGGGAGAGATTAGTGTATGACAATAAACATTACTAATGGAGAGATTGATGACAGAGGGAGAACTTTATCAGAGACAGAGATAGATGTAAGAGGGACAATTTTATCTCAGTTATTATTGATAGAAGGAGTCTTATGGATGTGAATCAGAATGAATCTAAAGACATTAATAAAATTTGATTCATCTTATTGTTGCTCTAAAATTCTTTGTATTATGACATGTTTTGTTTCCATCAATGCCAAAGAGGGAGATTGTTGATGAAAATTATTCAATTGTGTATTGTCATTGATGTTACACATGTATATGTACTTATGTAGTGATGTTACACAAATGTCTACATCCAAACCGAGCACAGTTAGTGTATGCCAAGTGATCTCAGTGTTCTCCAAGCTCAGTCGGGTATTGAATAATTTTAGTGTTGATCGAGTTCACTCGGGCATTACAGTGTTGGTCAGGCGTTGAAGAATTTCAGTGTTGACTGAGTTAAATAGTTAGTGTCGACCGACTAACAAATGATTACATTTTATGTTTAATTGGGCATATGAGGCTGACGAATTTGAGTTTTATTATTTAGTTGGAAGGTTATGGAGGCCGAATTGACAAGTTCTATTATATATTTATATAAGGTCAAGTTTGGTTTGAGAAGTGTGTGTGTGAAGTAATTGAATTAGTGGATGAACATGATATGAAGAGCAGAGGCAAAATCAGATGGGATTCTGATTGAAGACAAATCATCCAAACAGAGCTGCAATAGAACATTTGATCAGTGAGGATCCATTTTACAAACAGAGAAAGATCTGAATCAGTAAAGACAGTTGCATATACAATTAGGTCAATCCATTGTTACTTTCTAAAAATTGTAGCAGTGATTCAAATCTCTTAACAAAGTATACTTAATAGTCTTTTGTAAATCCTCTCACAAGGTGACATTTCTATATTGAAGTGTTTGAAGACCTCTAACAAGGCCACTCCTTACAGGGTGATTAAATCCTCTAATAGGGTCACACCTAACAATGTGTTATTGTAACCTTTAATAGGGTTGGCTCCTAATAGGGTTCACTTCATAAGAGTGAAAATCAGTAACTAGTTGCGATTGGTGGTTTTTTCCATATTGGGTTTCCACGTTAAATCTTGGTGTTATCTGTGTACATTTCATTTTCTTTATGGTTTATGTTTTTGAAAATTAATTACTAAAGACAATCACAGTTAATATCTTAAGATTTTCTTTGACAATGAAATATCTTTGTTGACCGAGCAATAGTGACTGATTTGTTTAAGACATATAAGGGACTTGGATTTGTTTTTGTAGTAACTGGTTCACCCCTCCCCTCTTAGTTACTCATCTCATTTCCAACACCTATATATCCTTTACCATTTTATTTTTTTATGAGTCCTGATTTTCAAAGAGGAGGTCCAACACAACAAAGGCAAGAGGTATGCATGTCTTCTTAGTTTAAACCCTCTTGTCAACTAATTTTGAATTGCTTTCATTTTTGTTAGAAAGCCCTAATTCCTCCCTCTATGACTATAAATATTTTATCACTTGTCATACAAGAAAATATCACAATTGATTCATTAGTGGTTGTGCCTCCTACTAGAATAAGAGATCCATCTGAGGCTCTAGTATGCATTAGTTTCTTAGTCCATGAATTTTTTTAGTGTTTCTTGACATATATGTTATTAACTTGTATTTCTTTTGTTTTACCTATTACAACCCCCTTCACGACTTCCCATGGATCCTCTGCCTTTACATTTTGTTAGAGGTCTAGCTCACCCAAGAAGGGGCCCATCATCTTTAGGAAACATCCCAAGTGTAGAAGAAAGAGATGAGGTAATCAAAAATTCAACTACCGACAAATTATAGTCCATTATTTAGTTATTTTGATAAAAGATGTATGATTTAGCATTTGAATTGTTCTTGTGCAGACAACTAGTGAGTTGTGTACTTCTTTGAAGAGGCTCAATTTTGATGATCCAGCACAGTCGTAGATATTCATAGAGACATATAGATCTAATTTTTGTCATTGAATGACCAATTTTGTATATATTTGACATTTGTATCGTAAATGTTGACCTTGACTTGAGAAGCGTCGAGAATTTGATAATTGAAATGTGTGTGTGTGGTCGCAAGATGGCTTGAATGCTAGAACCAAACTGACAGAGTAATGGTGCACGAGAGCTTGAAATCCTGGACCCTTCAAATGGTTATGAAGGGTTTATTATATAGGAATTGATGATGATATGAATGGTTGAGATCAATCCCAGAGATGGGGAGATGAACGGTTGAGATCAAAAGGAACAGAAGAGGTCCTCAGTAAACTCTACCTCTTCATTTGGTAAA
>MU224948.1:2298278-2309582 GCA_018584345.1 Thuja plicata
GATGATGGATGCATTGATTATATGATCTACTATGCACATGTTTTGGATTTTTCTTATGCAATAAATGAATGCAATCTACCATGCACAAAAATTTTGAGTAATGCATGTGTTAGTTAGAAAGAAGTTAATTTGGAAAGATGTTCTCTGAGATTGATCTATTTAGACATGGAATGATAGAAAGGATTATTTTTCTTTTTTTGATAGATATGAATTGATAGAAAGGATGAGTGTCCCAAGTCTCTGCCCCTGTTTCCAATATTTGTCATCATTGCATCTTTTTTTGTATTTTCTAATAATCCAGAAGAGCGTCGAATGATCTAGATCACATACCACCTGGATACCGCCACAACCTCTTGATAGCAGAAGGAGTAGAGAGATTGAATAGAAAGAGACCCATAGTGCACCTAAATATTGACCATCTAGATTCAACTATGTTCTCTATTTGAAAAGAAAGAGAGCCAAGAGCACCCAGATATCGACCATCTGGATACCGCTTGTCCTCTGAATTAATCTAAAACAAGGAAACCAAGATAGAACTCCTATGCATCCAGAGTCCATCTGGATAACACACTGAGCTCTTGATTTCTGAAAGGGAAAGCCAAACAAACAAGATAGAACTCCAATGCCCCTAGAGTCCATCTGGATAGCATCGTGAGCTCTTGTTAGTAACATAAAGGGAAAGACCATAGAAACCAAGATAGAACTCCAAAGCAACTCAGAGTCCATTTGAATAGTGCTGCGAGCTCTTGATCCTATAAACCAAACAAGAAAAAATAATAGAGAAGGAGTGTCCAATTCTTTCCCAGGGTTAAGCTCAGATCTTGGAACTGCGCAGCTGCTAGATAAGTGACAGTGCCTACTGCATTTATCCTAAATCATCATGGCCCTGAAATTGAAGTGAACAGTCAATAGACAGCAATCAAAGAAAATAAGTCATGATCTATCATAGCTACTCTCCTCACATGGTGGATCCTGGAGTAGCATAAGAACATAACCCCAAAATATAGACTGACATCTGACCGACTTGACTGACCTAGTCAACATTTTTTGTATGGTTCCTCGATGCAGTTGGATTCTCTTGACTGGCTCAAACTCTTTGGATAGGCTTGTTTGGCTTGATTGGGTTGATCATGTTGGCAGCTAATTAAGCTGTGTCAGATGGGCCAAATGCTTGTTCACAAAGCTCATGATTGTGACAGTGTTGATTGATAGATTTGATTTCTCTGATCGTGTTGGCAGCTGATCAAGCTATGTCAGATGTGCCCAATGCTTTTTCGCAAAGCTCATGATTGTGACAATTTTGATTGATAGATTTTAATTTGATCAATTTGGAAGCTGATCAAGCTGTGTCAGATGGGCCCAATGCTAATTTTCAAATTCGATGATTGTGACAATTGATTGAGTGGGCGTGCTTGCCCCTTGCTCTCTTGATAACCGAGTTGGTTTTATTGCTTTGGGATTTTTGCAATTTTTTTATTGTTTTTGATGGAGATTGTTTTTCTCTTGATTTTTGATCTTTTTAGGATTTTTGATGAGTTTTCCAATTTTTTAGGATTTTTTTAGATATTTGGAATCGCCCCCTAGTCTGGTGGAGCAGTATTAACCATGGGTAAGTGCTTGGTGCTCAGAGGAGTTTTGTGCTTCTAAATATTGCTTGGGATAGTCAGTCTTGCATTTTGAAGTGGGCTCAAGCTTTTGGAGCTCATTGATGGTGAAGCTGGATTTGAACACTTGGTGCCTGTTTGCTAGGTTTTCACCAAGGTACCTACTCAATAGCACCTGATTTTCAGGTTTTCACTGAGAGAGAGATGTTTTTTTCTCTTTACTTTTTTTGCTTTTTTTTTGCTTTTTTTTTTTTGGTGTTTTCTGGATATGTAGATAGATGCCTTAACCATAGAGACCTTTAAGGGTAGAACCTCTTCAGGTGCATGTTGTTGATGTAGCCGGGGAGCTGATCTCCTTCTGGTGTTGCTAGTATGAATGCCCCACTCTGAGTAGAGTTGACAACAACGAAAGGTCCTAGCCAGTTACGCTCAAACTTACCAGGTTTGACCCACTTTGCTTGATTCTTCTGATTTTCCATGAGGACAAGGTCTCCTACCTCAAATTTTCTTGGCTTCACCTTCTTATGGTAGTTCCTTGTAAGGCGATTCTGATAGCCTTGTAAGTGGTCGAAGTCATGCTACCTTCTTTCATCTAGTAACGCTAGCTCATTGAGCCTTGCTACTCTATAGTCTTCGTCAGAAACTAGGTTCTTCAATGATATCCTCAGGGATGGGATTTCCACTTCGAGGGGTAATACTGCCTCTATTCCATAGACTAGGGAGAAAGGAATTGCTCCTGTTGGTGTTCTCACACTAGTTTTCTATGCCCATAGTGCGGGACTAAGCTGTAAGTGCTAGTCTCACCCTGATTTGTTTACTATTTTCTTCATAATCTTCAAGATTTTTTTATTTTTAGCTTCGGCTTGGCCATTCCCTTGAGGGTAGTAAAATGAGGAGAACCCTTGTTTGATGTGGAACTGTTCACATAGGTCTTCAACATCCTTGTTCTGGAAAGGGGTACCATGATCTGTCTGGATTGTTTGGGGGATCCCATATCGACAGATGATGTGGTTAAGTATGAACATCGTTATTTGCTTTCCAGTGATGTAAGTGAGGGGAATTGCTTCCACCCACTTGGTGAAGTAATCTGTTGCTGCTATTATGTACTTGTGTCTGTTTGCTAAAGAAGGTGTTATCTTACCCACTAGGTCAAATCCCCACATTGAAAATGGCAGTGGTGATGTGATGGGATTTAGTTCCTGGGCAGGTGCATGGAAGAGGTCTTCGTGAATTTGACACTGCCTACACCTTTGAACATGCTTGTGTGCATCTGTCTCTATTGTGGGCCAATAGTATCCCATGCAGATTATTTTCTTAGCTAAGTTGTTGCCACCTCCGTGGGTTCCACATATTCCTTCATGTACCTCGTGCAAAGCTTTCTGGGATTCCATGGAAGTGAGACATCATAGTAATGTTCCATCTAGAAATCATCTGTATAGAGTAGTTGAGAGGATGGTATACCTAGAGGCTTGGTAGATGAGGGCTTTTCTCTGGTTTCTAGACAAGTTTGGAGGTAAGACATTGTTTTGGAGATAGTTATAGACCTCTTGGTACCATGGGGATTCAGGACCAACAAGGACACACGCAGATTATGTGATAGATGCCTGATGTGAGGGAACCAAGAGTTGCTCCACTAATAATTGGAACTTTTTTTTGTTACCTGGCATATCAATCAGTGATGCTATGGTAGCCATCGCATCTGCCACTTTGTTTTGTGCTCTTGGGACTTGCTCAAAGAGAATGTAATGAAACTTGGTGCGTAGTTGTTCCATCTGTGCTCTGTAAGGTATGGGCTTCTCATCTTTGGTCATGTAATCATTGTTAACTTGGCTAATGACCAATTGCGAATCACCAAAGACTTTCAGGTTCTTGATTCTCCATTGAATGGCTATCTTTAGACCGATGACCAATGCTTCATATTCTGCTATGTTGTTAGTGCATTGGAAGTTAAGTCTGAAAGAATTCAGAATTGTATCATGATCTTGAGTGATAAGAACTATCCCTGCCCCCACTCCATGGTTTGTACATGATCCATCAAAGTAAATTTGCCATACCTCGATCATCGGTTGTAGTGTCATGATAGATTCATCAGGGAAATTAGAGATAATAGGCTGGTGGTCTTGAATTGGTGCCTCTGCTAGTTGATCAGAAATCACTTGTCCCTTGATAGCCTTTCTGTCTACATACTCAATGTCAAACTCGCTTAAGATCATTACCCACTTGGCTAGTTGTCCAGTGAGTGTTGCTTTGCTTAATAGGTACTTGAGAGGATCAATATGTGCAACCAATTTCATTTGGTGACTCAACATGTAGTGTCTTAGCTTTTGGGAAGTGAACACAACTCCCAGGCATGACTTCTCAATTGGCGTGTAGTTTAGCTCATATCCAACCAAAGTCCTACTTAGATAGTAGACAACCCTCTCCTTTCCTGCATCATCATGTTGCGCCAAAAGGACCCCTAACGCTGATTCCATCACTGAGATATGTAGAAGCAATGGTCTACCTTGTACTGGTGCTACCAATATAGGAGACTTAAGAAGGTAGTCTTTGAATATCTGAAATACTTGTTCACATTGCTCTATCCATATGAACTTGATGTCTTTATGCAATAAATGTTGGAATGGGTGACACTTGTCTGCCAGTTGAGCTATGAAGTATCTTATCGATTGGAGCCTTCCTTGTAACCCTCTTAGCTGTCTCAGGTTCAATGATGGAGGCATGTCCAATATTGCCTTGACCTTTGCTGGATCCACTTCAATTCCTCTGTGTGATACTATGAATCCTAGTAATTTTCCCGTTGTGACACCAAATGCACACTTTTTTTGATTTAGTCAGACTTTGAATTCCTGCATTCTATCAAAGATGGGTCCAAAAACCTATAGATGATCCTTTCGAAGTATGGACTTTGCTAGTATGTCATCCACATAATCTTCTATTGTCTTGTGGATGAGATCATGAAATATGGTTGTCATTGCCCTCTGATATGTTGCTCCAGCGTTCTTTAGACCAAATGGCATGACATTCCAACAATATGTTCCCCAAGGACATGTGAAATCCATTTTGTGTTGGTCCTTTGGTGCTATCCTTATTTGGTTGTAACCTAAGAAGCCATCCATAAGTGACAGCATTTCATGCCCTGTAGTTAGGTCCGCTATCATATTGATGTTTGGTAAAGGAAAGTCATATTTGGGACATGCTATATTGAGATCCTGGAAGTCTGTGCAAAATCGTATTTGACCACTGTGCTTCGTAACTGGTACTAGATTAGATATCCAATCCACATATGGCATAGGTCTGATGAATTTAGCATCCAGGAGCTTTTTCAGTTCTGCCTTGACTAACAACGCAACGTGAGGATGCATCTTTCTTAGCTTTTGTTTGACAGGTTTTGCGTTTGGTAGCAATGGGAGGTGGTGTAGCACCAACTTTGGATCTAAACCTAGCATATCTGAGTAAGACCATGTGAAATTGATCATTATTTCCTTGAAGAAACTAATGAAATATTCTCTCTCCTCAGGGGTGAGAGATTTCGCTAAGCAGATGTTCTTTGGGTTCTTGTTATCCCCCAAGTTGATTTCCTCTGTCTCTTCGGATAGTAGTGCTGATTTCTCCTATGTCAGGGGGATAAATTCCTTCTTTCCATCTTCTAGCACCTCTATGAGGTTTTCACCAGAAGATACGTCTTCTTTTAGCTTTTTATTCTTTTGTTCTTTTTTCTTTTGTGGACTGGAAAGAGGAGCTTCCTCCCCGAAGTATGTTGCTCTATCTAGGTTGATAGAGAATCCTGCCTTGTGATCTCCTGATGGAATGCCTTCCCTTAGTCCCATAATATGAGCTATTGCCTCGTCATTTTCAAAGATATCAAGACCAGGTGGTCCTTGTTGATCCCACTCTATAATCTCAGGGTGTACAAGACAGACACTTTCACTAATGTTTGGCTTTGGTTGACTGAATGGTACTGGTGATATGGTGCCTACAAAATTGGACTATGATGTGGACGCACCACTTGAGGGCTGATGGATGACATGTTTGTCTATACAGGGTTTTTCCGGTAATAGTCAGTTGTTCAAATAGGTCTACTAGATTTATGATAATTTCAACTCGAGGGGAAAAATAAGGGATTGATGGTTCAGAATCATGGAGGGATCTCCACTCATACTCATGGAGTATGTCTCAATGGAATGTTCGTCTGATGTCTCACTTCCTTGGTTATCATCGATTTCTATGTGTAGGTTTATGTGGGATTGTGTGGTTCCCTCTTCAGCGAGAAACAACTGCATTAATATGTTGCTTATTAGGACATGCTCAGTGTTGTGCCCCCGGTGCATCTCTGCTACTTGCTCTTGATTGACTTGAATGTCTTGGATCACCACACTAGTGCTTTGTTGTCCATAGCCCAAACCTCTTGTGTTTCTTTGGGTTGGTGGTAGAGGCAATTCATATATTCCTTGTTGTCTTGCCCCTAGTCTGGTTGTACCATCATACCCAAATCTTTGTATCATTGTGTAACCGTTACCGTAGTTTTCCAAAGGTAGTGGTGGTCAAATTGTCTCAGGGGAGTCTCAGTATAACCAGGTATTGATGTTTTTCTCAAAAGGATTCTCTTCTGCTATGTCTCCCCATTGGACAAAGGTTGTGGGTGGACATCTAAATAGAACCGGCTGTGGAGTTTCTGTTGTAATGATAGGTTGTGGCATACTATGATTTCTTGGGCTTTGAGGCATGTGCGTGATGGTGGAAGCCTCTTTATATCTATATTCACCACATCCCTTGTCTGTGATGGATATCTTTCCTGCTTTCTTTGTGACATCTTTAAGATTTGGATTTGAAGGGGAGGAGATGCTTGCATCCTAGTTAATGATTATCTTTCCTGCTGCTCATGTGATGTCTTTGGGATTTGAATCTAAAGAGGACGGGATTCTTGCATCTTGGTTTGATGGTACCTGGTTATCGGTGCTGATTTGGACCGCATTGCAATATTGGAAGGGATTGGGATCTCCCTCTATGATGATCTCCTCTCCCTAGTGAGGGAACTTGATGCATTGATGGTATGTTGATGGTACATCTTGCATTTCATGTATCCAAGGTCTCCCTAGTAACATGCTGTATCCCAACTCAAGATCTAAGATTTGGAAGGGAGTGTTTTTGACCACCGGTCCAATGCGAATAGGTAGAATGATAATACCTTTAGAGGACCTTTCCTCTTCATCATATGCTCTGATATTTATCCTCCTTGTGACATCATTTCTTGATTTTGAATAACCCAGTTGCTTGATTAACTTTAGAGTACAAATGTTTAACCCAGCTCCACCATCAAAAAGGACCCTACAGACAACGCTTTTGTGGATCTGGACAAGTAGGTGTAGAGGATCATTATGCAGGGGTTTATGCGACGGTACATCACAGTCTGTGAAAGTGGCATGTTTTTTAGCCGCTATATGGTTGACCATCATTTGGAATTTTTTTGGTGTTATGTCCCTTGGGACAGCTACATTTTGAAGTGCTTGGTCAAGTGCTAGTTTATGCTGTAGAGATATGCGCAAGTGGTCAAACATGGAGATCTGGGCAGGTGTACGCTTTAGTTGGTCCAGTATGCTTGTTTGTGGATCTAAGTTTGCTATAGGATTGGCTGTTGTAGTAACTGAGGATGGTACTCCTTGCAAGATGACTCTAGCATGATGCGTAGTTATAGTGCAGTTGTTACCTTGGTCCCTGATAGTGATTGTGGCCACATGGTTATCTTAAGGTTTTATGCAATTTATGACATTGTCACTGTTGGCATATGTATAGTTAACTTTATTGGTTTGTCCACCAGACCCGGAGGCTTTTCCCTTGTTGTGATCATGGAAGGTATCATTGAAAATGGTGTGATCAGTTGTGCCTTTAGTTTGAGTATTCATCACATCAATGATCTCGGTGTCAATCAGATCTTGAATAACATGCTTCAATCGGTAGCAGTTGGTTGTTTTGTGCCCCTTGACCCGATGAAACTCACAGAAGTCTTTGTCATTATACCACCTTGGTTTTTTTTCATCCTGTTCAAAGTCCCTGATTTATGGGAGAGTGATAGTGTTTGATTGTATCAACTTACGTAAAGTTGATTCTATCGGCTCTCCTAATGGTGTGAAATCTCGTTGCTAGAATTGAAACCGTGGTTTGTGTTATTCTATTGATGACTGTTTGACACAACAGCCACTTGTATAGGGGGAGGTTGGTTTTCAGTGTATGCATATTGAGTGGGCCCTATGGGGTTTTGGTTTTCCATAGGTGCGCCTTGCAGTGACACCTTGGGTTGCGTGTAGTTAACTATCTTTACATCAATGACACCATCACTAGTGACATTTTTGTTCTTGTTCCACCACTTAGCTTTTTCCGTTGCATTCTTATTTGTGTTTGTTTGTGTGGGATCTGCAAGGATTCCTCTTTTGACCAAGTTCTTCTCACAATGAACTCCTCTTTCGATGAGTTGTGTGAAGTTCAAAGCTAACTGTAGCTCTGTTGTGAATGACATGTCTGGGATCAGATTGTCAACAAACATGACTATCAAGTCTTGTTCGGGCACATCATATGTTATACAGTTTGCCGTGTTCCTCCATCTCTATAAGAATTTCACAAAAGACTCTCCATCTTTCTGTTTAATGTCACAAAGGTCCTTGATGCTGACCTTGTGCTCGATGTTATGATGGAAGTGAGCTATGAACTTTTCAGCTAATTCTCCCCATGACTGGATGCCATGAGGTAGATGTGAGAACCATTCCATTGTTGGTCCGGCTAAACTTTGTGGGAACAGTCGCATTAGATATGTCTCATCATGAGCGACTTCAACGCAACTAGCAAAGAACTCTCGTATATGCTCAATAGGGTTGGTGTTGCCCCTATACTTGCCAAATTTTGGCACTAAAAAGTGGTTTGGGAATGGAGACATTTGAAGAAAATGGTCAAAGGGGTATGGGTATAAATCCTCTGTGGTATAGGATTTGGTTTTCCCTTGATTTTGGATATCCATCATTTGGGTTTGAAGGGTTTACATTTGTTGCATTAGCATGTCTGTTTGATATTGTGGTTGATGCGTGTGGACATTCCTTTGTGCCGTGGTGGGTATGAGGCTGCACCTCTGTGTCCCTTGAGTGGGAACATAGGATTTCATCCTAGGGACTTGATATTGATTCCCCACTGATTGATTTGTGATTGGAGGGACATGAGTAGTCCATGGTGGGTTATGATGTGTTTGCTGTTGTGAATGAAACTGGGGTTGATAAGGCTGGGGTAGGTATTGTTGCTGCTGAGGTTGGGTTTGAAATTGGGGTTGTTGTTATAGAGGTTAGATATAAGGAAACTAAAGCTGGGGTTGTTGTTGTGGAGGTTGGGTTTGAGGCAATTGAAGTTGGGGTTGCTATTGCGGGGGTTGGAACTGAGGCAACTGAAGTTGGGGTTGTTGTTGCTGAGTTTGGATATGAGGCAACTGAAGTTGGGGTTGCTATTGCTGAGGTTGGATGGGTGTTGGAATGGGAAAAGATGTAGCTTTGGGCAGGCCTTGACTATAAATAGGTCTCACAGAGATGGATCCTTGTGGGCATGATGTGTTGATCCCAAGACTAGTGTGGATAGATTGCAGCAGCAACATAGTTTTAGAACAACTGGTGTTTGGTGGAATGGAAGGCATAGCATGAGAGTTGGACTACGCGCCATGAGATTAAGGGTGGAGGCATACTAGTGACCATGGGTGCACTTGGTTGCGAGCTTGTCATGCCTTGAGTAGATGATGTGTTGGCTTGGGTCAGATCATTGGTTTGATTGGATACAGTCTGTGTCAATGTGCGTAAAGCCAACGGTGGAAAGATTTGTGACATAATAGGTAGTATCTAAGGAGTGTGAGTAGTGTTTTGACCTGCGAGAGGGTTTTTGAGCCATATAGTTGATACACTGAATTCAGCGGGGAGTTTGACTCCCTTCTTTATTAGCATGGCCAAGTAACATTCAGGATTCCTCTCTATAATAGTGTCAACTACTTTTGTGGAGTAGGCATCTTGTTCCACATCTTCAAGTTCTTCTTCGGTGATATCTTGGAAAAGGGCTGCGCCATGGGGTTGTTCAATGAATAGAGCAGAACTGGTGTTCATGAAGGGATCATTCTCTTTCTTTGTTTCCCAAGCGGAAAAATGGTTGATATATGACTCATCTGGTTGAGCTCTAGCCTTAGACCTTGTGTAAGGTCCTCCATGAGGTGTTTGAGACATAGTGTGGTCCAGGTTTTTTAACTAAAACAAGTGATATAAAGCAAACAAGGAAGAGGATCCTTTCTAAGCAAAGTCCAAGTTATGTTTTGGACAAGGGTAATTCTAAGGATAGATTTTGATATAACTTGATCTCAAAGTGGTGATGATAACAGATAAGATTTTCCAACCTTTGCCTTGAACAATGTCAATTGATAAAGATGATGATGTTTGATATGATGAGATCAAGATATTTTGAGTCTGAGCTTTCGAACTAACAATGTTTTTGACAATAATCATGCTTTACAAAGAAAGGGTAATCTTTTAATGTTTAGAGATTCACACAATGTTCTTTGCGTTTTCCTAGGATAGACACTAGTTTTGGACACCAAATGAAGAATTCTTTCAAGGTTTTAGGTCAGAACAAGAATATAATATATCTGGTCAAATGTGGTACAATTTCACCGATTGCGGTAAAATAACTGGTTGATTGTGGTAGTTTATCACACAATGCTACTGATTTGCAAGATAGTTGACATTGACAACCCTATACTTTAACATGTTTGACTCATTTTTGATAGTTTGGATGTTTTGTTTTGCATTTTCAGAAACTGATCAAAGGAACAAGCACAATAGACACTATGTTTTGAAGAAATGAAGACTGAAATTGTGTATGTTCTACAACTTTTTCAAGTTGCAAGGTTATCACGAGGTCTCAACAATGAACAGTCAGATTTAATCTAGGTCAATGGCTTCAGAATACAATGTTATAGGCCCAATGCTTGAATGTCTATTAGCTCACACAACAATTGTCATGCTACTAGGACACGGAGGTCCACGACGTAGGTGCCCGTGTTTTTCCCATTTCCAGGTATTATTGCCGTGGAGTGAAGATCTCTTTCACTACACAAATACCGTGGGACACATATGTTGGGAATCTTGGGGGGAAATTATGAAACCCCTTGCACTATAATAAGGTATCTATTCAGAGGTAAAATGGGTTGGCCTCTATTTAACAAGGTTGTAGTAAGGGTCTGTGGTGTCTCTCCAATCGGTTTGTACGTGCGTGACTCACTTAAGAGCCTAATTGATCATGCTGGCTCCTTAGGGATATTCACCCAATCCAGACTATCATCAACATGCCTCTCTCGATCTTGGCTAGATAAGATGGAACTTTGGTTCGCACCTTGTTTATATACTGATAAAAAAGATTACCAGTTTAAGGTCATTCTCCGAGGAAGAAGCGCATTCCCCAGACAGGCCTTTCTAAAAAGTATAAAGGTTTGTAATCTAACAGTTTGTGCAAGTGCACCCAAAACTCAAGACACAAGGTAAATCCATTAAGCTCCAAATTTTGAATGTGTGAACTAAGCTACACCACCATACAAGCACCAATGTTCAATTTTAAGCCCGAAAAGTAGGTGTTGATTGCTTGTTCAATTTTAATGCACCAAATTGAAAGATTTTTTGCCTTTGTTCAATTGTTA
>MU224948.1:2321916-2342037 GCA_018584345.1 Thuja plicata
ATTATAAGATTAGGCAGCTCATTGATAGTCAAGTTATTTATATATCATGTGACAATGAGTTGTGTTTCAATCCTGTTTTCTCTAAATAACATTTATGTTCCTATTATGGAACTCCATATTATGTAAATAATGTTAGCCTAATATTTGGGGGCTCATTGTCTTGCATAGTATTGTGAGCGATATAATTGGTCCCCTTTCATCCCTGTTCCCATGCTTGGGGGGCAAGGATGACATCTCCTTCTTTTCTGTCTTTCCAAGATTCACTTTTCCCTTGGTTAAGCAGAATTTATCTATTATGTGATATCCAATCATACATGAACATTTTGGGTTGCATTGAGGATCTATGTCCTTGATCATAACCTATTTCATTGTTTGACAATGGGTTTCCATGGTTGATAAATTTCTCACCTTGGAAACTGAATACTGTGCTATCCCTCACAAGGGTTACTTTTTCACTTCATGCATGATATCTCTTTGCATTTGTCCCTTCCATGGCCTCATAGGAGTTGTGACCTTCTTGGCTTGGACTGGGTGTTGTCTATGGATATTGTCTTGATGTTGAAGAAGGCTTTATCCTTTCTCTTTTTCTTTCCTTAAAATGTCAAACTAGTATGTACTTTTCCATATTAAGGAGGGGGGCATATACACGGCCTCCCTTGTTTTATATTATGCATTTTTTGTTCTAACATTTTGTTTTGCAGCATGCTAAATCTTATGAGGGTAACACACATAAGTTGCTAAATCCTAAAGAGATACACATTCAATTACAATTCAATATGCTAAATCCTCAGAAGGTAACGCACATAAGTTGCTAAATCCTAAAGAGATACACATTTTACAAATGTATTCCATGATGATATAAGGATATGGATCCATGGGTACTTCATAAAATCCATCAAAAGATGCACTACATACATGCACAAAGCCGCCAGAAGGCACACAACTTTATGGGGTGACTATCAAGTTCTTTCTTGATGGGCCATCCTATCCTTTTTTGTGGTTCACAGTGAGATACACACATCTTACTGGGTGAGATAACCACTCCTCTCTCTCTCTCTCTCTCTCTCTTTCTCTTTGACCAGTGATGTCTCTCTTATCATGATCTTAGGGTTGATAAAGAATTAAGTCCCTTGGGGGCTTGAGGGTTTCTTTATCCCTTTTGGATTCAATAAGATTGTCTTTTCTGTATATTCTCCTTTACCAAGAATTTGTGTTGAACTCATACTCTTGCTAAAGTGGGGGCTAAATGTATAGTCAAAAAATGGAAGTACTTCCATTGTAGACGTGTTTAGCCTTCCGAGTAAGTGGTTTGGGGTCATATCAAGAAACTTGAATGGGTTCCTAATCTTGACATGGCTTCCTCCCTATTTTGTTCCTCTTTCCACTCCTGTTTAGGCCTGATTTCTGCATTCTGGATGATAGACTGGTGATTCTGGGCTTCAGGGTCAAGGTTGAAATTTTAGGTCTATGTCGACCTCGACATTGACCTAGGTCAGGGACAACCTTGACCTTGACCTAGGTCAAGGTCGACCTCAACCTTGACCCAGGGTTTAGATCCCATGGTCTTGCAGTTTCAGAAGGTCGGCCTTTGCAAAAAGTATTTCCCGCTTCTGGGTCAGCTGTTTCGAGTTCCAAAGCATTGATTCCTAAATTATATTTAATATAGGTCCTATCCTAGGGGTAAATGCTTTAATGGTAATTTAATCCTCCTATGTGGGCCTCCTTAGAAGATTGTGCCCTAATTTCATATAAAAGAGAAGCTTTCTCTCTCATTTTCTCTAAGTCTTCTAGTCGTGATCAAGCATTCTCAAGACATCTTCAAGTGTGATTCAAACAAGAAAGCAAGAAAGATTTCAAGCAATCATTCATTCATTCAAGTATCCATTTTCATGAAGGAGATCCATTGGAGGCCATTGAAGGATTGAAGCTACATGGTGCCCTTTTGGTGATCTCTCCATCCACCTTCTTCCAAGCCTCTTCCAAATCAAAAACCCATTCAATACTTGGTGTTGGAGATCTACAAGCAATTTATTGAAGACATCCTTCATCCTACATTTTAGATCCATTTTTGCAAGCATACTTGTGGATTCAAGGATTCGAATCCGCCATAAGGACTTTCTCAAGCAAGGTGAACTTATGCATTTACTTTGTCCATTTCTGCAATTTCAATTACATATATTTAAGGTTAATTCCAAAACCGGGGTTTGACCAAGGCAAACCCCTCCCCCCCAACAAACAAATCTCTTTTTCTTATAGGTATAGGTTCAGGACTGCGGATTTGGACTCAGATCTGGATACCCTTTTTGGCAAACTTTCAGGATCCACGAACAAATTTTCTGCCAGACTTGTGCAGGTCAAGGTTGACATTATTGGGTCAGGGTTGACCTCACCCTTGACCTAGGTCAGGGTTGACCTCACCCCTGACCTAGGTCAGGGTCAACATTTTTGGGTCAAGGTCGACCTTTTTCATAAGACCACATCAGAACAGAAAATGATTTCTGGGTTTTGTTTGTCTCTGCATTTCCTTTCTGGATCATACTTCAATTTTTCCAGAAATAGCCTACAACCCTCAGAAAATAGAATTATTTGATCTGCACTATTTTAAGGTTGGTACTTCATCTCATCCATTTCAATTCCTAGAACTATCATATACATTCCTTTCTAAAATGGGAATTTAAAGATCTTTCCTCTTTGCTCTCATTTCTGAGTGGATGATTCATTTGTGCATTGATCCTTCTTTTGGGTTAATCAATTTGGATCTTTCATTTGTGCATTTGAGGTTAAAAGGAACATCTTATCTTCCCCACACATCACACAAATATCTACATTTTCAAATGTGACATCTCTTTTCTTATGTTACACATAGTAACATTTTTATATGTTACAGTTCCTGAAGGAGTATAAAACTGAGTGGATCAAGATAGTGTTGAGAAGAGTGCACGAGCGAAAGATGTGTCTAGATGAGCCAAAATAGATCACTAGGGATGTGATACACGCGAAAGGCCAAGGCACTCAAACACCCTTCTCGCTCTGAGATTGAGAAGATGATAGGTGCATAATGGGATGGTAGAGGATTGAAGGTAAATTCCATCAAAGATCCAGAACTGAAATTTGATGCATGTGTGCTGGGATACAAGATATTCCAAACCAGCAGGATGAATAGTATTGCATGCGGAGCAGTAGACACTGCTCACAATATTGTAAAGAAGGGTCTACAATTAGATCTATCCGAGCTTCTACTAAAGTAGTTAGATGAGAACATGAGGACAATCAGGTCTACAAAGTCCAATTCATGTCAGTTCAGATCACTTCTAATGTGCATATTTTTCTACTTTCAAGACTTTTTCCCATCTCTCGATAATGTCAACTGGGATACTATCTGACCAGTGACAATTCAAATCAGTGAATTCATTAAGTCACTAAGTCACAACTTTACATCAGTCATGTATGAATATTTCACTAGATTCAAGGACAGAATGTAGAAAAGGATGAGGATACCAGAACAGCTAGTAGAAAATATAAAGCTGATATTTTTTTATGGTGGACATTGATACCACCTTGATCAAACCATTTGTACCGAGGACAACATGGTTAGCACCACTTGACTATGAGATCAACATAGATCAAGCCACCAATGCTATTGAAGCATTATTAAATGAACCATTAGACAAATCACAACCAAGGTTTGGAAGCTATGAAGAGGCTAAGCCAAGAATAAAGACCGGCCTAGTAGTAAAGAAGATTGAAAGAAAGAAGACCAAAATGGTCAAGACACTTGAAAAGAAGTTGTCAATAAATGAAGAAGAAATGGAACATAAAGACACTGAGGGATAGTCACCCGTTGGTGAAGGTGAACAAGAGAGTGACTCTGAGTCAATAGAGTCTGATGCACTAGCCCCAAAGAAACCAAGAACTACTATTGAATCTCAGATAAGGAGTCAGACAACAAAAGAAGCAAGTTTGTCACCGATTAAGAAATGACAAGTGAGGACTTACAAGAGGAAGCCTCAAACCAGGCAAAATTCATAACCAAAGAGGAGAAAAAGAGTAATTCAAAGCAAGGAAGATATAGAGGACACTGAACAAGATGAACAACTTGAAAAGTACAAACTTCCTACTACAATTGATAAGATTGCTACATCAATCATCAGGTTAGGTTAAATAACTGAGCCTAAGATTATAAAATGGCTAACTCTAAATCCTGAGGATCAGAACAAGATAGAAGAATCCATCATCACAATAGGGTGTAAATTAAAATATATTCCTATACAATTTGAAAATAACATGCCACAAGAAATTCTAGACAAGTTATCAGCAAGGTGGACATTTGCATTGAATTATGAAAAATAGATAAGGAAAAGATCCATAGTTTCTGTTATTCCACCCGACTCTGAAATGGAATAAATTGAAGAAATGATGAAGTTACATTCAAAGAAGTTCTCAGAAAAATTGAGAGCCTACAAAGTACTGAAGGGAAACTTAATTGAGCTTGACAAAGAAAGTGAGGATGCTTGGAGGAAACTACTCCATGTACCTAAAGAGGACACAAGCCCTAAGAGAGTATTAGCACTCACTGAAAAGCCTCACAATGAAGAAAATCAAGAAAAATTGAGCCCAGAGTACATTCTTATAAATAACACTAAGGATGAAAATCAAGTTGAATTGAACACCGAAGCTAGTAAAGCAATGGATGACATTCCTTAGATTTTGCAGTCATTAGGAGACACAATAGATGTCACAATCCAAGATGTGACAATAATAGATATAACTGAAGATCCTGCCATTGAAGTAAAGGTAGATGAAGATGTTATTGTTACCTCTAAGTAGTCCAAGGAACATGACACAACAATTAGATGTTGCACAGGTTAATTTACTAGGATAAATGCCATTATTGATATAAGCTATCAATATAATGACAGAAACAAGAGATGCAACACCAGAGCATGATGCAGGCATACCCAAGGATAAGGGTGAAGAGGAAAAAAAAAACACAATTGATGAGAAGAATGTAATAGATGGAGAATAGAAAGAAACAGATGGAGAGAAGAAAGATAAAGGTGAAGAAGAGAATCAAGGTGATGCCACTTCTAAGGATACCAAAGGAGAAGTTGTAGATAAAGAAAATTTTGATGTGGAGACATCCACACTAAATTGATAGGTAGACACCGAGCAACAAATAAAAGGCACTAAACCCCCAAAGCCTTCATCAAGTACATCAGACCAAGCAAAGGAACTTGCTATGGTACTGCATACAGGTGCCTCCACTACACTTTCAAAGAAGAAGAAGAATAAGAAGATGATGATGATGATGAAGAAGAAGAAGATGAAGAATCCAATCACCCTGGATGAGATCATTGAAATACCAGACTGTGATCCAAGGACAGTAGATCTAGAGTCACTTACAAAGTATATAGAACTTTGTAAAAGGAAATCCATCCAAGATAATCTTAAAAAGGAGACCAAGGACTCACAAGTACTAGAGACAACCAAGGAAATACTTCTACATATTTTACCTGATACAAACATTGATTAAAATGCTTCCATCATTAATCAATTAGCAGTTCTTACCGAAGCCATCACATCACAGAATGTGGATGCAAAGAAGGCAATAGAATAACATGCAAAGAAAAAGTATCAATACAAATTGACATAGAAAATCAGCCAAGAAGTGGCCGAGAACAAGGTAAAGCTATCTGAACTAGTCAATGAATTGGAGCCAATCATTTCAGAAGCTATAACCTTAGTTCAGAAGTTATGCACAATAGAGAAATTCACTAAGGAGAATAGTGAGAAGATTGCATGGATAGATGCAGATCTAAATGCTAGTGCACAAGGTCTTACAACCACTGACAATGCAATCAAGTTGCATTATGAAAATATTATGGAAGCTAAAAGGTTGAGACTTGAGATTTTAGAGGCAGAATCAAAGTTCAGAGATGAGGTAACTGAGCTTCAAGCTCTACTCCTACTGAATCTTACATTACTGCAATAGCATATGACTACGGCAAGACAACTGATTGCCACCCTAGAAATATCTGTGACAGGAAGCATATATGATATACATGCAAGGATCACATTGGAGATCATGACCCTTGACCACCTAAAAGAAATGGGAGAAAATGATGGAAGACAGCATAACTCTCATTCCCACATTTTTGACAAGTTTTAAGTATGACACCTTTGTCCTTATTATAAAAATAAGAGGGAAATAATATGTGACAAAGAGAGAAATAATAAAAGGGAGAAATAAGGTAAAAGGGGGAAATAGTATAAAGGCAAGTGTATATTCATGTACATATACTATACCGGCATGCACATAGGGGGAGTCATATTGACAAGGTAAAATACATGGTGTATATACTAAAATTTTTAGTTTTGCACATATTAGTTTTTGATACTAATGTCAAAGGGGGAGATTGATGACATATTTAATTGTCATTAGTATGCAAAAGAAATAGTTTTTGAACCGTCGGTACATGATCACCAAAAGACAGGTTTATAGTGCAACCTGATACAGAAGTTAACAGTGGTCACCAAAAATGTTAAGTATAGAGGAACCCGACAGACAGATCACTATGTAAATCAAAAAGAACAATTCATAGAGGAACCCGACAGAAGTTTACAGTCTAACCCAGTAGAGTAGTCGAAAGTGTAAACTGATAGAGCAGACAATAGAGGAACCCGACATAAAAATTTACAGAGCAACTTGATAGGAAGACTAAAGAGTTACTTGAGCACCAGTCTACCGAGAGACAGTTTTAATTTGAGAAATGTGGATCTGACTTACACGTCAGATAAAACACTTAAGTTTTATATTTTGATTAAATCTTAGCTTTAAATCCATTTCTTGAGGAACAAGTAAAGTAATTGTAATTTTTGTAATCAGTCTAACTGATTGAAAACATGCAAACTAGGAGATCAAGGTCAAGTTGTAAACCTTTGATCATAGATTTATCATTGTAAAGCGTGAAACTCAGTTAGGTCAAAATCATTGTATAAATAGATGTGTAATCAATCAGAACAAGATGATGTGATGATGATTGCAGCCATAGACACTTCTATGGATCAGAGACAGAGTTTTATGTAGAGGGACAAAAAAAGATGAAATTAGTTACCAAGAACAAGTTCCAAGGCTACCGAGTAGAACAAAGGTATTAATCAGTCACTATAGGTGATACATCATATTGTAATCTTTAATGGATCTGTACTCAGCAATTCTAGATTGCATATACTCAAGTCAATAAGTATTTTTGAATACATTCTAACAAGTGTATCAAATAGAAGAAATCCTTTAAGAAGGTAGATTTAACAATCCTTTTGTAAACCTCTTAACCGAGTGCACACTAAACAGTGTTCCTAAAGCTCTTAATAGAGTAGACCTTAACTAGTCTAAACATGTTACTCCTAATAGGGTAAGATCATTAGGAGTGATCAAACTTGTAAGCCTTAACCAGTCCCTTCCATTTTGTAGATAGTGAAGTTTTGTGGGTTTCATCCCCACCATAGTTTTTACCTTCTAACAGGGGTTTTCTATGTTACCAAATATTGTGTCATGTGTCATTACATTTCATGAATGTTTACATGCAAATTAAGTTAATGAATTGATATAACATGTATAAAGAAAGAATAGCACATATGGTCGGTAATGCAAGGAATTGATTACTAAAGGATTAAGGTTAATTGAAAAAAAATTTTAAGGGTACTGATTCACCCCTCCCCTCTTAGTACACACCATTCCACTATTCCAACATGCACAATCCACCAACCATAGATTAACCATATAAAAAGGTTATCAAACAAGATCAAAAGGACCAACAAATGTCAAAATCCAACAACAATAGTAATCCAAATAATCTCAATGTACTTTAGGGAAGAGATCAACATAAGGAAAGCTATCATCGTATAAGGAATTTCAAGAGGAATAATGGTGTACAAAATAGATCCCAAGGGAATTTAAGTGAAATTAAAACTAGGAACATGAATGACAACCATAATTAGAATTACAATCAAAACAATAATTGGGGTAATAACATAACCAATTTTAAGAGGAACATGCCAGATGGTAGACAAGGAATTTTTGATGGATGAAACATATGTGGAGGGGACCATTGTACAAAAACTTTTCCCCAATATTGAGGTAGGAGGAATGGAAAATAAAATAGGTTTAGGCTTAACACTAGATACATGCCACAGTTGATAACATGCAGTTGATTTTCAAGCAACGTTTATCTAGATTTTGGACCTAAGCTCTTTAGTTACCAAATCTCTATTTCAATTAATAATAGAGCTACTGAATATTTTATAGATCCTTAGGTTGCATCAAAATTACCTATTAGATCTAGCTATATGTCAGAATCTTAGTCATTTCAATACGAAAATTAGGTAGAGCAAAGGGTAGAACAATGTTTAACATGTAGTGAGTTGGAACTTTTGAGCTTCTAAACTCAAGTGAACCTTTATGTATCCCCTCTAGGATCTTATGATGTAATATTATGGATTAAATGACTAATTGAGAACAATGGATTAGTTAACTATTCAAACAATATTGCTAATTTCCTTGATGACACATGGAATCTTGTAGAGATCCAAGGAGTAAAGAGGCCAATAGAGTTGAGAAAAATCTTAGCCATGCAGATGAAGAAGGCATTTAGGAAAGGGTGTATGATATATGTAGTTTATTTCAAGGATATTTATGACACCACTCCATTGTTGGATGATTTTCCTATTGTCAAGGAGTTTTAGGATGTGTTTTTGGAGGAGCTACCAGAATTGTCACAAAAGAGGGAGTTTGATTTTTTTTATAGATTTTCTCCTGGGAACTAAGCCTCAATCTAAGGCTCCCTATAGGATGACCATTACTAAGCTATATGAGTTGAAGGTTCATTTACATGAGTTTCGAGATAAGGGGTTTAGCAGACCTAGTTTATCACCATGAGGATCTCGCATCATTTTTGTCAAAAACAAGGATGGCACTTTTTGTTTATGTGTTGATTACAAGATGTTTAAAAAGGTGACTATCAATAATACATATCATTTCCCACAAATTGATGAATTATTTGATCTAATGAAGGGAGTTGCAACATTCTCCAAGATAGACTTAAGATTTGGGTACCACCAACTACAAATTAAAGAAGAAGATGTACCAAAGACTGCATTTAGAACATAATATGGATATTATGAGTTTGTTGTGTTTCCTTTTGGATTGGAAAACACACTTGAAACATTTAGGAATTTGATGAATAGTGTTTTCAAATATTTCCTTGATGATTACTTGTTGATATTCATTGATGATATTTTGATCTATTCTAAGTCATTAGAGGAGCGCAAAAAACATCTCATGATAGTTTTGTAGTGCTTAAGAGAACATAAGTTGTATGGAAAGCTATCCAAGTGTACCTTTTATCAAAAGAAAGTACACTACTTGGGTCATATCATATCAACTGAAGGGGTTGTTTTTGGCCCCAATTAAATTAAGGCAATAGTAGAATGGCTTGCTCGTATGAATGTCAAAGAGTTTTAAATTTTCATGGGACTTTCTAGTTTATATTGAAAGTTTGTGGAGGGGTTCTTAAAAATTTCTACACCTCTCACATATTTACAAAAGAAAGGGAAGAAATTTGAGTGGATAGATAAATGCAAACAACCTTTTCATCTTCTAAAGGATAATTACACTTTAGCTCCTATTTTGAGGATCCCTAATCAAAATGAACAATTCACAGTTATCACAGATACATCGGGAGAAGGAATTGGATTTGTGTTAATGCAAAATGGACAAGTAGTAGCATATGAGTCTAGGAAATTTAAATAGTATGAACTCAATTATGCACCACATTATTTGTAGCTAGCTGCAATAGTTCATGCATTACAAATGTGGAGACATTACTTTCTAGGTAAGCCTTTTGAGTTGAAGACTGGTCAATTGGGACTCAAGTAAATTTTTACACAACCTAATAATAACGCTCGTCAAATGTGATGGCTTGAGTTCCTTAGTGACTATATTTTTTGATTGAAAATATAAAAGGCAAGGAAAATAGGGTAGTTGATGCCCTTAGTAGGAGAATACACATATCAAAAATATCCTCCACCAGGACTAACTTGAGAGATTAGGTGTTGTAAAATATTCAAGGTGTTGAGTATTATGAATTAGTCAACCAACATTAAAAGAAGATCCACTAGATTATCACTTTAATGTATATACTCTTGATTAAGATAAAATATTGAGATATCATGGTAGAATCTATGTACCAGACAAGGATGGGTTGAGGAATTTGATTCTATAGGAGAGGCATAGTACACCTTATTTAGGGAATCCTAGTGTAAATAAGATGGTGGTCGACATAAGACCAATATACTTTTGGCTAGGGCTTAAGAAATATGTTGTTATATATGTGGTCGAATGTTTAAATTGTCATCAAGTCAAGACTAAGCATATTCATCTCATAGGGTTTTTGTATCCATATTATGTGTCATGGTACACGTGGAAAGTTATCAACATAGATTTTATTCAAGGATTACCCATGACTAGGAACCGACATGATGTCATCTTGGTAATTATGGATAAACTAACCAAGGTAGCACATTTCATACTAGGTAATCTTAGAGATGAATCATTATCTTTCATGAAAAAAATGTGCAAGAGATATTTAGATTGCATGGTGTTCCTAGAACCATTATATTAATAGGGACATGAGGATGATATCAATATTTTGGACAACATTGAATGTTGCATTGGGGACACATTTGAATTTCAGTATATCCTATCACTGTCAGGAAAATGGACATATAGAACAAGTGAATCTAGTGGTATAATATTTTATTGGGATGTACTAAATGGATCAACAATACAAGTGGGAATAATACCTTCCCTTAAGTGGAGTTCACATATAACAATTCCCATCATGCATACTTGGGAATGGTTTCTTTTGAGGCACTCTATGGGAGGAAGTGTCACACTCCCATTATTTTGGATAGAGTGGAAGACATAGTGGTTATTGGTCTAGACATCAAGGAGATGGAAGAGGAATATGAAAGTGATAAAGGGTAGGTTGAAGGAAGCAACTTATAGACAGAAGAGTTGTGCATATAAAAATAGGACTTTCAGGTAGGTCCCCATGGGGGCCAAGGTTTTCTTGAGAGTCAAGATAAAGGGTAGGTTGAAGGAAGCAACTTATAGACAGAAGAGTTGTGCATATAAAAATAGGACTTTCAGGTAATTCTCCATGGGGGACAAGGTTTTCTTGAGAGTCAAGACTCACAAGAGTTTGATTTCATTTGGAGAGTCTTCCAACTTTTCAACTTGATACGTGGGGCTATTTTATGTTTTCTAAGTGATTAACCTAGTTTCTTATAAACTAGCTCTACCACCAACTCTTGTCCATATCCATAATGTTTTTCATGTGTCATTTATTAAACCTATTACCCATATGCATATCACATTCTTAATTGGAATGCTTTATAGGTATAGGATCCAAGAGTGGTGTTGGTGGAGCCCACTTGAGTTATTGATAGGCGCACTATCCAATTGTGGAATAGGGACATATTGTAGTATAGGTCTAGTGGGACCAATATTTAGTAGATAGTGCCACATGGGAAAATGATGATGACATAGAGCATCCTTTTCCACTTTTCATTTAATAGACACTTTTAAATGTTTTAGATTATGTTATGCATGGGTGCATTTTTGTTGTAATAAGACATCGAGATGATGTCTCTTACTAGTGGGGAAGGATGTCATACCTCGACCCTGAGTGACCTATTTTTTAGGAGATACATTAGACTTGGTTGACTTTATTTGACCATGTTTGTAGTCAGAGACATTATTTGATGATAGACATTGGATTTTTTGAGTTTTATGGATTTATTAGATGTTTGATTTAATATTTTCATGGATATCATGTTGTGGCTTTACTTTAATTATGGTTGAATTTTGCATTATAGTTATATGTCAATATGAAATGAGATTGATTAATGGTGTAATTTCATTATTGATTATTGATTTTGGAATTATGGATTATGGTACTAACTTGGACTAATAAAATTTTGAGTGTTGAGGGTTTTGGATAGGTTTTGAAGGTGATAATGAGGCCTAGGTAGAAGGGGTTAGCTTACCAACAATGGCAGGAATGAAAGAATCTGGTTACACACACATGTAGTCGGTATATATTTTCATGCTAGTTTTGATAATTTCTAACCCTTTCTATGTTTGAATTTTAAATATCTATGGGTGTACTTGTCTAAGATAGCTAACAATATTGTTGTTTCATCTATGTCATTTCAATTATTTACTTATTGTAGTAAATTAAATGTTTTCATTTTATTTGTGATTTCAAAGAAATTTTCATTTAGTAGAGAATTGGTAAAATTTGTATAATTTATTTATCATATTGTTAAAATGCAATTTTTATTCTTTAATTAAAGAAAATAAATACTTTTTAATTGAATATTTAGATTCTTTAGAAGTATAAAAGAATGTTAATTATTCAAATGTTATTTAAATTTTGACTAAATATATATGCAATGATTTTTAAGGATTTAATAGAACATGGTGCATGAAAAATATATAATAAGAAAAATGTAATTAATGTGGATTGTTCCCCTTTTCCCTAATGCACACTTGGAAGGAAGATGTCTTAATAGGCTCGAGTAGAACTTGAGCTCCAAGTTAGTCAATGATCCTTCATTGGTTATGATTAAGATGAGATGGATTTGAGGGGAAATGATATAATGATGTGAAATAAGAGGTTAAATAAGCCAAATTGACAAGATTCAGGAAATAGAAATTAAAAAAAAATTAAACAGACACCTGCAATGACCTGATATAGGATCTTGAAGACTGTACTAACTTTTAGTTTGAATTTCAAGTCATTTTTTAGTGTACAAAATAGACTGGGCATTTTGTTCCTCAAAATAGTTTGCATATTTTTGCTATGTTCCCTATGATTTTTCCCAAAACATTCACAATCATTTAGATAAGTCTTGTACTGTTAAAATTAGTCCTGACAGTTGCACCACATGCACCTACACAAAAAAAAAGGGAATAAGGTTGGATGAAGGGATCTTCCTCAGTCAAACCCTTGTTTGGAATCAACCTTAAAACGAAATAAAAGATATGAATGCATGCTATCATATAGCAGAGGCTAGATCTGAAAAATAGAGTATGTCATGCCTTGGAAATGCAAATACTTCTTTGAATATGATCAAATATGTTGATGTAATAGCGTTTACTCAACACAAAAACCCAAAATGAAATCATGAAAAATAAAACCTTATGTGATATATGTTGTAGTTTGTCACAATGCTTGATTAAGAAGAAGAAAGAAGCCTAGGATGAATGTAGATGTGCATGTATGTCCTTCCTTGAAAAATCCTTTACTTGGCCTTAAATGAGGGAAATAAACTTGATCCATGG
Organism: Thuja plicata; assembly: GCA_018584345.1. Taxonomy (NCBI): domain Eukaryota; kingdom Viridiplantae; phylum Streptophyta; class Pinopsida; order Cupressales; family Cupressaceae; genus Thuja; species Thuja plicata. The sequence goes on from MU224948.1 coordinate 2,335,325, forward strand.
AGAATAACACCTTAAATACTTGAGAAGAAGTCTAGATCTTGAATGCTTGGATGTTTGTCTTAACGCCTTGATCTTGAATGCTTAAACTTGGTGATAATGAATGCTTCATAACCTTGATCTTAATTTATTTCTTTTGGATACCAAAATGAGGAGAGATGGGGTGTTTATATACATCTCACAATATTTCGGGGGTTAAAATTCAAGTAGGTTGGCAATAAATCCAAATACCCTACTAAATCACCGAGACAAGCCCAGTTCCGATTTTAGCTTAATCTTTGGGGAGCACAATACCCTTGGAATTATGTTCCAAGGAAAAAAAATTCCCTAGTCATTATGTTCCACCCAATTAAAGCTCAAATCAGGATGATAGGTCTCAAATAATTAAGGGATTTTGGATTACAAGGTACAACTAATTTTGAAGTCAAGACATAAAACACAGGCCACAAATGGTAACATAGGGCCTAGGTGATGAAATAAATTATTGGATTTGAGGAAAAATAGAGGATTATAGTTAGAAATGAGGTCTTACCTTGATTTTGAACTAGATTTAAATGATAAAGGACTTATAATTGATTTTATGTGTCCATTAAGTGTCATATGAAGTCCTACTATGAAAACACACTAAGGTGGATGCTAAGAAATTGTGAAATTGTACACACATGTCAGGTGCTTAAAATTTATGATGGTACATTTATCCCCCACTTTAGCAAGAGTATGATACAAAATCATGTTCACAATAAAAGAAAGAAAGGAAGAAATGATCATGGAAAAATTTCAAGGACTCAAGCCCCCAAACCAAGGATCTTAACTAAAACAACCACACACAAGGGCACAAAATATAAAATGAAAATAGAAGAAAAAAATAAAAAGACACAAAAAAGGTGTTAGTACTAATAAATAAAACTCCAAATTAACTATTCAAAGAGGTCTTGATCAAGAAAGGTCTCAACCACTAGTATCACATTTAGAAAGCTACTGTAAGAGCACAAGTGGCTACATAGAAAGGTAAAGAGAATACACCAACGATGAAAAACACTCCATGATATAATTGACTAGAAAAGATATTAGATTATGGAAAGAAAGAGAGAGATCATGAACCCAACAATCTAGCAAGTTGTGTTATGCTAGGTGATCCATGAGAGAGGAAGAGGAGGAAAGAGTAGACAAATTGGAAAGTTGTATTACGCTAGTTCCACTCATCCCAAAGAGAGAGAAGGGTAATTTATGGTCTATCAAGCTACATTATGCTAGTAAAATATACCTTGATAAATTTGCGCACAAGGTGGATTTAAAATTTTGTGCACAAGGTGGCTTATTAAATTTTGCATACAGGGCAGCTTATAAAATTTTACATGCGGGGAGACTTTAAATTTTTGCACACATGACGGCTTTGAAATTTTGCACATGGAGTTGCTTTGAAATTTTGCACATGGAGTTTCTTTAAAATTTTATGCATGGGACAAATTTTAAATTTTGCACATGGGGTGGCTTACGAGATTAGTCTTATAGAAAGCATAGTCTACATGTGGATCCATAAAAAGGTGATCAGTCGAAGGATAAAAAATAATTCAGTCTACAGACCAAAATTTGATGAGTCCAAAGGAAAGTGTAGTCTCCTTACGGATCAATAAGGCTATATAATGTACAAGGAGGTTGTATGTAATCCCCCCTTCTTATGATAACAACATAGGACTATGGTGGCATCATATGGAAAAGAGAAAAAGGATGCCTACTTCCAACAACAAGGAAATATCCTTAAAACATTAATGTATAATGTAATCTTATAAAATAGTGAAGAATCTTATTAGCCAAGAAATAGATAATTGTGAAAGTATATCTGTGATTGGGAAGAGACCCTTGAAAAAAAGAGATCTTGGCTATAAGGCATCTACAAGGAGTTCTTGAGCAAAGATATCATCTTCAAGACAAGGAGAGAAGGAAAACAAAAATGCACCCTTTTTAACCACCCTATTTCTAGGAAAAAGGGGGATTTTTTATGAAGGATACCACACTTTAAGTCCCAAAGTAAGGGTATTTATTTAGGATGAAAATAGTTTACAAATAAGGAAGAGGTCGTGATCAAGGATGAATACCTCTTGTATAAGAGAGAATCCTGAATCAAAACAATTTTATATAAAAAGAGAATGTCGCATGATAAAAAAATTCCACTATATAAATGAAAGTGAATCCGTAGACCTTAGCCCCCAAGGTGAAGACAAGGGAAAAAATAACACATTATAAATCTTAAGTGATAGATCTTTTATAATAGACTTGCACTTTCAAGCAAGAATAATTTGAAAATAAGGGTGTAAGATATCCTAATGTAAAATTGTATCATATTAAATTGTAAGAACCTAATTAGTGTACAATTTAAGGATTATTTAGCACCCACCTTAGTGTATTTTCTATAACAGGACCCCATATGACACTTAATGGACACCTAAATTCAAATATGGGTCCTTTATTATTTCAATATTGTTTGAAATGAAGATAAGCCCTTATTTATAAATGTGCTCCTATATTTTTCCTCCAGTCAGATAGTTCATTTCATCATCTAGGCCCTATATCACTATTTTTGGCCTTTGTGTTCTGTCCCAACCTCAAAACTAGTTGTACCTAATAATCCTACATCTACCTCATCATCCCAACACCCAATCCAATTTTTGGCCCTTTATCCTAAATACATAATATTTAAAACAATACTTACCCAAGAACATAATGTTTCAAATGTTATGTTCCTTCCTAAAGTGGCCCATAATTCAAATGGAGCTTTGTGTCGAGGTTTTGGTGGGAAACTAGGTCCTGTGGTTGGCTTTCTTGAGTTTTAACCCTTGAGATGTTGTAAGAGGTATATAAACACCCTATCTCTTCTCGTTTTGGTTTCCAACATTATTATCAAGCATTCATAACCAATCCATCAAGTACAAGGAAGAAAATTGAGTTCAATAGCCATCAAGCAATCAAGTTCAAGATCTAGCATTATTCCCAAGCATTCGAGGTGTTCTTCTCTATGGATCTAGCATTTTTCCCCCATTGAATGCCTAAGAAAAATATTTTTCTACCAAGGGGAGGGAGATACACCTATCTCTTCATCCAATCCTTCTCTCTCTCTCTCAATCAAACATTGTGATGAATTACAACATTCATTACATGAGGTTTTTTCTTTTATGATTTCCTTTTGGGTTTTTGTGTTAAGTAAAAGCTATTGCATCAACATATTTTATGACATTAAAAGAAGCATTTGTGTTGTCAAAGGTATGATATACTTCATTTCTTAGCTCTAGTCTCTGATATATGACACCACACTTTCATATATTTCCTTTCATTTCAAGGTTGATTCCTAAATAGGGGTTTGACTAAGACAAACCCATTTATCTAATCTTCTTCCCCATTTTTTGTGTGTACGAATAGGTTATGGAGCTACTAAATTTTTTTTGGGTAGATTAGGAACTATTAAAGCATCCCTACAAGTTACCTATATTTTTGGGAGTTCATCTATCAAAAAGTTAGATCTGAATCAAAATACCTCCTAGTTCAATTCTAGGTACATATAAATCTTCCCTAATTTGTGTTTCTTGCCTCATTATCTCTCCCAATTTCTTATTTTACATATTTAGCAAAGGATCATTGACCCATTCAATTATCTGGACCTTCCTTAGCCTATTGGGATATCTTCCTTCCAAATGTGCAAATTTGAAAAGGAGTAATCTGCCCCTTTGCATTTCTTCCCTTTTTTCTATTGTACATTTTTGTAATGCCCCGCTAGGGAACCCTAGAGGATAACACTTCTAACCACTATATGATGAAATATTTTTTTTGACAATAATTATTACAAAATGATATAATAAATGCATAAATTAACATCCAATATGGCATTGCATGAATCCTACATGAATGTGGAGTTCATTAACAAGCCTATGCCCTTATTGGGTTCCCTAACGTCACTACTTAGCAATATTATCTAAACTATCATTTTACTATTTATATAATGATATGCATCACATTATGAACTTCCTTGGTCTATTTTCATTTTAATGCACCAAAGTAAGTGTTCCTAGTTCATTCATTTCCCTTATTAACTATTAACAATAGATCAATACCAAACATCACTATCTAGATATCAATTCCATATTATTAACCCATTAGCTAAGCCATTGATTTTAACCAATTTCTTAGGTTCACTAATAAATGATCAAACACTAAGTTATCTTTCATAACAACTACATTAAAGTAAGTGATCTTAATCTAATTTATTTTCCTCACTATTTATTCAGTATGAATCATTATTCAAATAAACATATTCCTTTCCTAGATTCATTCTTTTTTCATATCTTTCCTACCAACTGGTGAAACATAGAGAATATTATGCCTTCTACAAGCAATATAGATAAATTTCATCTCTTCTTTAAACATTCACATGATAAAATAAGAATAACAAGATGTTCATATTTCCCTTTTTATTTCACCTAAATATACCCTCCCCATATATATTTATTGAATTTTAAATTACATCCATGGCCCATATTTACATCAATATGCCAAATTGCATCAGATACATATAAAAAAATGAATATACAATAATACATCTCATCATGATACAAAGTACAAGATGAAGTCTTTAAAACTGCAAATCTGAAAGGAACAAGTGAAAGGTCCATTTGCACAATCATGAATAGTGCCTCGATAATAAGAAGATTAACCACCCAACCACGTGGAACCCATAGGTCCACTCCCCTGATCTAGGAGATAGACACCAAGTTCCATCCAAGTACAAACAACTAAGAGCATAAACAAAGTGGTATACCCTTCCCAAAAAAGGCATGAAACATACTAGGCCAAACAACAAACAGGACTACCAGAGGAAAAGGCAACACCTAAGATTTAAAGGCTATAGGATACAAGCTAGGTGAGTTTCATCACATATCCCTCATCCCTTGTCTTACCTTGGCAATCAAATCTAGACCCCGATCCCCAATTAGGCACATGCAAAATTGAACACCTTTCATGAAGACAAGGTCGTTCGATTGTGTCATCACAAAGGAACCTTCTCCCACTCACATCCCTAGTCTGTACTAGCACTAGTGGCATGGGCGAGGCATCAATTAATATTTTTTTAATGTGAATCCTACCCTTCCTAGTTAATTTATTATGGTTATCACTTGATTAACTAACTCGCCAATGGGTTACCCTGACAACCACTTAGGGCTCCAACCCCTATCTAGAGCCACTCACCTATTATGTCTAGGTTCTTTACCCATGAAATAAAGCATAAAAAATTCATAAAATAATCACATCACACCATGATAACATGCCATGAGTCCCATAATAATATTATAATATTAATGTTTAGGTTCAGGTAATCCACTTATTGCCCTTAATCCATCGGACAACCCTAAACCTCAAACATGCACTCAAATGGATTCAAAACATGTCAGGAAGCATAAGAATGAATCATACATGATTAATATTTATCAAAAAAAGTATACAAAATTCAAAACCATCAGATACCAGGCCCTAAATACCTCTGGTAAAATCCCAAAGCTATAAAACATCAGTTTGACCTAATTTTTGACCTACCTGGGAAACTACGCATCTGCACATTCAAGAAATGCACTTGTAGTATGGAAGAAACACACTTTATATAAAGAAGAGATGCACTTGCAGAATTAATCAACACAAATACAACATAAAGAAACACAAATGTCATTTCAATTGACGCAATTGCCAAAAAAAAATTGTGAAAAAATAAATAATAATAATAGATTGCCTTTATGACCAAAATTGGGCAACATGTGGGCACAAGAAGTAGCATATAAGGAAGACCCATCTGAAATTTCCTAGATTCCCTTACAATAACCTAGATAAACAAACCCAAAACATAGAATTGGCATGTTCAAACCATTCATTTCCAAAAATAGGTCGTTATAGTCATAGAAGTAAAACACGCACAATAAACTTCCATTTGATCTAATTTAATCTTCCAATTGCAAGAGACTTAGTTTAAAATGTAATATTATCCAATATATTCATTTAGATAGTTAATATTGACATAACACATTTGTATTCTTAATGAAAAATATAGCAACAATAGCATACTATTCAAACAACACACACATACAAGAAGACAGTTTCTTTTCATAGGGTTGGATCCTACCTAGGTTCCTATGTAGAATCCTCAAATAAAGAAGACAGAAGAGATCCAATCCTATATAAATTCACTCCAAAATAAATCTAATCTAGAAGAATTCCTCACAGTAAGTTAATCAATATCTCTCTCAAAAATCATAGTGTACTCACACAAAATATTGCAACTCTCTCTCTCTCTCTCTCTCTCTCTCTCTCTCTCTCTCTCTCTCTCTCTCTCTCTCTCTCTCTCTCTCTCTCTCTCTCTCTCTCTCTCTCTCTCTCTCTCTCTCTCTCTCTGTGTGTGTGTGTCAGGAATCTCCAATCAATATCTACAAGAAATCTTTAAATTTTTCTTTCTCTCTTCCTGTAACTTCTTCCAGGAACCATATGGTAAAATGATTCATTTTTCCCATATCATTCCTTTGAGAAGAATTACATGGGAATGAACTAATTCTCAACCAATCTTCATAACTATTGGTTAATTAATACCAATGTTATAATGTTAATTCTCTCCTCTAATATTTTATTCTAATTTATATATTTCCCTCTTTGTTATTTATTAATTAATAAATATAACATTATTATAC
>MU224948.1:2372287-2382602 GCA_018584345.1 Thuja plicata
ACTTAAATAGATCTGAAAATCTGCAATTCAAGTTGCATTAGAAATAGGTCATTTTGTTTCAGTTTAACCATTGAAGCATCAAGTCTCTTAACAGAGTAGGACTTAATAGTCTTCTATATATTGAGGTGCATCCCAAGGAGTGCCAAAAAGGTTGATTCATGAAAGTAGCATTGGATATGCCCCATGCCTATTGACAGTCTAAGAGAGAGGTTGACTCAAGGATGGCAGCATTAGATGCCCGATACTAAGTGACAACCTATATGTGTAAAATCCTCTAACAAGGTCATACCTAATAGTGTGTTTGTAACCCTTAACAGGGTTTCCATGTTAAAAATTCATGTGTTATGTGTGTATGATTCATTTCTTTATTGTTTTGTATCTGACATAGTTAACACTAGATTTATCGATATACTCTACATATTTACTATATTTCAGTAAATAGTTATACTGCTTATCGGTAATCAAGGAGAATAAGGACAGACAAGGAAAACTGACAGAAATTTAATCATTACTAGTATTTCATGGCATGCATCTTGTAGGGACATAATAATCTGAGGTTTATTTGACTGGTGGTTAGATTAAGGATAAGTTTTTGAGGCCACTGATTCACCCCCCTCTCAGTTATTACTAACAATTACTGCATAAGTTAAGGTTAACTGTAATGTTGTTGAAAATAGGATTGTTGTTATGCATCTTAAGCATATATACGATAATACTGATGTTTATTAAGATTTCAGCTATGCATATACAATGAGTGCATCAACATTATCAAATGAGTATGCATATGTGAATCAGATTAAATAACAGTGCATAAGGATGAGAAACGGAAAGAAAATAATGCATTTACAAGAGGAGAACACTAATGTTGTTGCAAAAAAGTATGCATATGCGGAAGAGTCAATTGCCTTGTATCAAATTAAGATATGCATGTACCAAGTTCAAACACTGTTAACATCAAACAATAGTGCATCCTAATACTGTTATAAAGACTAGTATGTTTTGAATAACTGATAAATAGAATAACCTTAACATCCTTTTTTGCAATCAAGAATGAAAAAATAGAGGACACGCAATTTGCATTAAAAGGTGAATAGTGTTATTGTCTGATGTTGTTATTATACATATTCAAAGATAAAATTAGATAAACAGTGTTGGTGTTTTAATGTTGTTGGATGCATACTCAAGAGACAAATGACATATTCCAGGATGTTCAAGCAAACAGTAAATGACAATGTCGTTATTCATGTTTAGAAGGTAGTGTTTTATGCAAAGATGAAAATAAAATAACAATATCATTTTTTTATTATCAAGTGCATATTCAGCAATGGAAGCGTTTGTTCTAAATACTGTTAAACATATGGAGAAGTCAAGAAAATAGTATCAATTTTTTAATCTATGATATGAATGTTGCTATGTTACTATTAAATGCCTATTCAAGCGTGAAAAAGAAATGACAAGGCAATATGCATGTTTAATCAAACAATGTTATTATCTAATGCTGCCAGAGTACATGTTCAAATGATTCCAAATGTGGTGTTTTGTTTAGGAATGAAATATAACAACAATATTGTTTGTCATAATAACATGACAGTGTTATACATATGCATTAAAAGACAATGTTATTATTAATGTTGTTGTTCATATTTGAATAAAAGTATGAAATTCAAAATCAATGTGCATATATATGACAGAGCCGTGCAAATGAAAAAGGAAATAGGCATATCCAATGGTCAAGCTCTATTTCACAAATTTTGCACATGGGTGTCACGAGCCCGTGCTCAAACCCCATGTGTCAATTTATTATTGTAGTCAAAAGGATAGATTGAAAAAACCAGTCATTATTATATTACAATGTTCATGCATGATGACAGGGCACGGTCTTAACAAAAAGTGACACGTTTCGACAGAGTATGAAAAATATTCTTAAGTATAAATAGGTACCATCGAGATGTCCAAAAGAAGATAGCATACAATGTAGATACAGACTTCTAGTAGAGCCGACAAAGTTCAAAGTAGAGCTCTTTATTACAAACAATAGACAGTTTCTAGACATGTGCATGGCTAACTATAGATATCAGAAAAAATGGGCTCACACCTCCAGATCTACAACAAAAGATATGTGGGTGATTTTAAAAGTGCTCGAGCAAAGAATGAATAACAAACAATAACTTGTAGTTGTTCCTAAATAGTTAGCTCCAAAAATTGAGTCATCTAAACTATAAACATGAGCCTATCTAGAAGAGATAATGGGGAGTAGGGTAATGATGAAACCCAGATTCATATATCACAAAAAACAAGGATACCCAGATCAAAAAAAGAAACCCAGAGATCATTTTAATGGTGGAGTTAGCAGAGTAATGAAAGTCATGACTAGAGATAGCAAATAGTTCATAACTTTCTAATGTAAACATGTTCAAACCGAATTAACAGAGTATAAATGCCAGGTAAAGAAGACAGAGTGTTGACATAGCAAGAAGAGAAACTTATCTGTGGAGTTCATGCAAAGAAACCATGGTTTTGGAGCTAAGTTCAGTGGAATTCATGTGTAGGCGATGTGATGTTTCATAGCGTCAAAATTCAAGTTCAAACAAGAGCCCAAATTTAACTGAGAGAAGCCTAGGACATCGCCATGTTTCATGGCATGAGACTTCAAGTTCACACAAGAGCCCGCGATGGAGAGCCCAAGCTCTCTGATTGTTAATGATGAAAAATCCAACTCAAAGCATGCATTTAGCCTGAGTTCTAACTTCACACCACAACCCACTTCTAGTTAGAGCCCGAGCTCCATGCACACTCATGATCACAGCCAAGGATGGAGAAAAACAATAGAGATTGCTATATTCTAGCTCGTAGACCATAGAGAGAATCCAAAAAATTCAATACAAATCCCAGATAAGAGTGGTAGCTCCATGATTAGTTCAAGGATGCAACAGAGAAGCCAAAGACAGTTCCATAATCTCAGCATGGTAGTGCCATGAGGTAAGGGTTTCAAAAATCCTCATATCTTCCCTAAATATTGATTTGCAAAATGGAATGCAAAATAATGCCTATGCCAAGTTTTTATAGAACTTGAAGTCCTTTGTTAGAGTGGAGTTAATGTTGCGACAGACAATAGTGCATGACAGAATTCTCCAAGTGCCATGACAACTCAATCATTGCTATGGTGGATGAAGATTTTTTGCATGGGTTTGGTCATGTTGACCTTAGTTATGGTGTCAATTTTGGCATGTTTTGGCTATATGCCATGGGTTAGGATTATATACGATGGAGTTAGGGTTTGGCCATTTTGGGTTATATTTTGGGTTTTGATATATGTTTTATATGTTGGCATTAAGTTTGTAAAAAAGAAGTAATTTTTTAAATGTCAACATTAAAGGGGCTAGGTTTAGGGCATCAATTATGCCTTAAATTTAGTATTTCTAGCTGATTATGAGGACTTTTTTGGAGGGAGTTAGGGTTTTGAATTTACTCATGAGAGAGTATATAGTTGAGCCTCTTATTCAGTTTTAGGGGTTTAGAATTTAGGGAAAAGAGGTATTAGTGAGATTTTTGTTCCTTTGCATCTTTTCCATACATTTTGTAGCCACGGGTTCATGTTTTATGCAGATTGTGATCAAGTGAATGCACATATTCCTTGGCATATTTTATACTTTCTCATGTAACCATTTTTGCAGATTTTGAAGATAATAAACCTTGTCCCCATTATTCATACATTTTACTAAGTTTCTATATCAATCCTTGCAAATTTTTTGCATTTAAGTGTAATGTGGCTTTCGACATAGATTAGTGAATTAATTCTTATTCCTATTCTAGGTTGTAAATTGTAAACCTTTTGCAGTAGCTACATGTTTGTTGGCAGAATTGTTACTATTTGTGGCACAAACCCTAATAGTGAATTCTAGGTTAGCCTATGTGTTGTGTAGTGAATGTTATTACATATCTTAGTAATGCATGTCCTATAGGTGCTAGTTTATAGTTCTGACAAATCTGAATCAAGTTTTGGTGTATCACCTTTTAGTTCATTTTATTCAGTTTCAGTTATCTTTCTCCCTTTTCCCAAATCCAAAATTAGTCGTAGGTGATATTCCAAATCCAATAGGAACTGGCCTAGAATCTGGAGATTCATTCTCTCCCATCAACGAGAATGTTTCCATGTTTCAATAGGATAGCTAGATTTCACATCAAGCTATAGGCGCAATCCTAATTGACAATAGTTTTTGGCATGCCCGGTGGGACCTGAACTGCTATACAGTTCCTTGCAAGTTATTATTTCCTATTTTTGTTTTGGTGTGAACAACAATATTTCAACATTTTAGAAGGTATATTTTCCAGCACCTGGCGACTCTATTTTGAAGGTTTTATTGCATATTCAGTTGCAGATTTATTTTAATGAGAAGGACTCCTACAAGAGAAAACAATGAAGGATTTATCTATCAAGAGTTACAGCCCAGTAGAAGAGGAAGCATATCAGCAAGAAGAGGTAGAGAATCTCAAGATATGGGAGAAAGATCCTCTTTGTCTATTTCTAATTTTTCATTATTTGAAAATCCTATTTTTGAATATCAAGTTGCAATTTCGGAAGGTCATGAGGTAATTATTAAAGATTTTAGTTCTCCTGAAGATTTAGCTGTTCTTGATGATTTTGGATTAGAATTACCTATTTTTGAAGAATCAACAAAAGATCAATTTGCTATTGTAGCATCCACAAGTGGTACTGCTACCCCAGGATTGAAAACATATCAAAGGAAGGTAACTCAGTCTAACAAATCTGTTGTACCACCTGTAGTTCAACAGCAAGTACCACCAGTATAGATGGCTTGAAACTTTCCATTTGTGGATTTCAATGCTGGTAGCCCATTACAAATTGTTGTTCATCATGATATTCCACTAGCAGTGTTAAAAGGTTTTTCATATTTTAATGGTGAAAATCATGTTTTAGCAATAGAGCATATTAAAGACATTGCCATGCTTTGTGGTTTGCGTCAAGTTACACATGATGATGTGGCACTAAAGTTGTTAGCAACTTCTCTTAAGGGTAAAGCATTAATTTGGTTTCAAAGTTTAGCAGTGAATTTTATTGCTACATGGGATGAGTTAGGAACCATTTTAATCAACAAACTTGAGGATAGATCTGATAATTTATCATTGGTTGAGCAGTTGACTACCATTAAAAGAAATGTTAATGAGCATATTTCATATTTCAATTTTCATTTTCAATGAACTTGGAACAAAATTCCAACAGTTGTTAAACCATCTAATGATTATCCATTTATATTTTATTTGAAGGCTTTTAACAGTGACATTTCAATTAGGATACAGTCTATGGGAGGACATACTGTTAGAAACAATGAGAGGGGTGGGGGTGAATTAGTGTTTGTCTATCAATTATATTTTAGAAACTTTAAACATAAACCAAATATAAATCAATTGAAGCTTAACATAAGAACACATAACACATGATATGATTACGGGGAAACTTGGATCAGAGGACAACCCCGGTGGGAATTAGTACCCACAAATATTGCACTAGTATAATGAACCTGTTAAAGTTCCTTTTCCCTGTTAGGAGCAGTCTTTACAATGCAAGTACAATGACCTAGTTAAGGGTCTGACCCTGTTAGGAGTCTTTTACAAATAACCTTGTTAGGGGTGAGGACTCACTATCCAAGAAGCTCACTACTCAGTCGTATGAAGGCTACAACCTCCTTGATAATAGATATACACTATATCCAAAAGTGAACTGTTGTATGTGACACAATTGTCTGATCAGTTCTGGTTATGCACTGATGCTCTTATACTCTTAAAGAGCTTTATCTCATTCTGACATCTTATAATATTCTTTTATATCTTTTCTCTGCATATTTGACGACTCTCTCTAATACAACTTTGCATGTTATATATATATGTTCATGCCTGAATAGACACGACCATAAACAAGACCTTATTCGGCCCAAAAAAAATTCACAATGCTTCCAAAAAAATTGGCTTAAGCATGTTTACAATAGTAATTAAGACATGATTACAAACATAATATAATAGGAACTTGGCCTTTACACAATAAAATATTATACGTTGATCCAAAAACTAAAGTCGACTTCATACTCTATTTTCTGAACTGCTAGTATCATTGTTCTTGCTATAACTTATCCGTCCTGACATATCTGACCATGCATTTCTAGGGAAAGCACAAAAACATACCATATAACTTAAGTCTGAACGTGCATATCCTGATGTGATCATATGCACGTGTGTTGGTGCACTTATCGACTGCAAATCATTGTTCTGTCTTGTCTTCTATACTTAGTCAATTTTCACTTCATAGTTTTCTATCAAAACTTCATATGACTTTGTTTCCATAATGAAAACACAAAATAAGTCATATTATCCCTGAGAGTCAACTTTCCAATAATCTCCCCCTTTGTCATTAATGGCAACAAAGGAATGTGGCCAAGTTACTCAAAATTGACTAACACAAAAAATTGTATATCATTATACTCTTTAACATATACATACACTACTCCTCATATATACAAATATTCCTTAAATACATTACTCCCCCTTTGAAATTAATGACAAAGGTGTCCAAAATTTGTAATTCCTTGAGTACTTACTTTGTATAAACATTTGGATAAGTAATTTGTAGATTTTTGATTTCCTGCTACCAGAATGCCTTCAATGCATCTACGGTCTGAAGGTGGGCACATAAAGCATATGTAAGATTTTCCATTTTGGTCAAATCCATGCTAGGACCCTGATCATATGTGGAAATTGTTGTATCTATCTGTTTGATGTTTTCATTCAAGACTGCTAGAGAGGGCGCTAGTGCATTTCTCAGTTGAGTATGCCTGATTCTTATCTTGTTGATCTCAAACTTTGCCTTTTCAATCTTGTCCAACTGACCTTGATAGATATTGTTGCAGCTGTTCATGTCTTTTGTGGACATCTCAACTGATTTTCTAAAACTGTCAACCAAGATGTCAGCTTCCTCAATCTTTTTGATGTGCTCTAAGGTGAATTTCACTCTATCCATACAATTTGCTACTACATTTCTGCCTTTAGATGCAAGTTCTTTCAAGATTGCTTGACCAATCTTTAGTGAGTTCAGATATAGGGATAAATGCTTTGTCAATTCATCTAATCTTCCCTTCTTGTACTTATCTTCTACAATTTTAGTAGCAGAGTCTACTAGACTTGTGAAATGTGATTTGAAACTTGTCAAGATGTTGTCAACATCATCAATAGACTGAATCTTAGCCATTTTCTTGTCTACTGGCACTAAGTCATTCAGAATTTTTACTATTTCTAGAAAGAGAGGGTTTCTAATGACTTGTTTCTCTTTTTCTTTCTCCATGGCCAACACACTGATTTTAATCAAATCTTCTTCTTCCCAAGCATCTAAAATTGCTGCTTTAGGGGTCAAGCTTGACAACAATGATGGTTTGATGGGTGGAGTCAATATGACATTTTGACTAACATCCATATTTTCACTTTTCATAGGAATCTCCATAACTGGTTGCTCATTAGATTGATTGTCTTCCTCTTTATTTGAACCTCTAGAGGGAACTTCATCTTGTTGTAAGGATGTGTTATCAGTGCATACCTGCTCTATCTCTTCAGTGTTGACAAATTCTTTTTCAACTTTTTCCATGTCATTGTCAAAAGTGGTCATGGATATCTTGATATTATCAATCACAATAGTTTCTCCTAAATCTTTGGCTGTATAAGAAGCTATTGAAACTGAGGGCACTGAAACCTATGGACCTATCTTAGGTGCATTTTGAATCATTGGTTCTGTAACCTGTTTGGGAGGAACTAGAGTTAGCTTTATTGTAGGCATTGTTGATGGATACATATGTCTATCCAGAAATACCCGCTCAAATGCTTTCTGAGTCTCTTCTCCAACTAGATCATACTCTTTATTCATGATATGAAGTGTTCTAGTTTTGGTTCCTGAGATGAGGTTTTACTAAATCCAATAGTATATCTTTCTCATCATGTGAGCAAACAGGGAGAAGACTATCTAATGTTTCTTTTCTTATCCTCATATCTTCTTCAATTTATTGCCTCTTTAATAGGTCCATTATGTTCCATACTTTGTCTGGTATGACTGTTTTAAGTTCCAATACTGTCTTTTTGAACTTAATCATGTGAGAGATGATCATAGAATGAATTTCTGATTTGTCTATCTCTTGGTATTTTTCATAGACATTCTTGATAGATTCCAGTCTTCCTTCATTAAAAATTATGTTCTTTAGAACTATTAGACTAGGTCTAAATCCTACCTCAGGAGGGGCTTGAGTGTTCTTTACCTTTCTCCTTGAGGTCCTTGAGGATGGATGACTTGTTGGTACTTGCTTCTTCCTTCTGGTTAACTTGCTGGGTACATAAGGTGGAGAGGATTCTAGATCAATGGTGGTTGATGGTGTAGATGTACCTTCATCAGATTTCTTCTTCTTCTTAGGCATATCATCAGACTATTCTATTTTTACTTCTAAGGGAGTTTTCTCAAGTTTTTTAGCAATCTTAGTTTCCCTAGCTCTATCTAGGTCTTCTTGTGTAACCCCATGAACTTTTAGGATATTTTAAGTAATCCTTGATGCTTTCATTTTCTTGTCTTCATTGTACAAGATAGAATCAACTTGATTTGTCTTTTCTCTGTAAGTACCCCATCTAGGTTCATTGGGATCCTAGGGCGCAGATAGGAGGACTTGTGCATAACCTTCCAAAACATGTTCTTAAACTTCATATCTGAGAGGGTGAATCCATTTTTTTCTAGGCTCAACTACCTCCATGCAAGTAGAGTTAGTCTCCACCATGAACCATATAGTGTCTTTGTATTTCTCAACTATCTTCTCAGGTATCCTGAACCTTTTCTACATTTTAATCCTAAAATTTTTGATATCCATGTCCATAGAATCCTTCACGCTGCTCTCTGATGTAGCCTTGAGTGATATCTAAGACATAGTAGGTTTACTCTTGTCTAGGTAAAGATTGGAAACTTTACCAACAATGTGGAAGTAGAGATAGATGATCAGAGAGCCAAATCTGAATATTTTGCTCTTGTCGTGCTTGATATATCTAATGTTATCAATCAGTTGTGCATACAATATCTCACATAGGTTATATTGAGTATTATCCTTTACCATATTAATTGTTGCTAGTATAGTAGCTGCAAATACACTATTCATTTTTCTTGCATACTGGAACTTGTAACCTAGAATCATAGTAACCAATTTGATGTCATCAGCCTCAATGGGATCAACTATCATGCCACGCCTATCACTTTTGGATAAGAAAATTCGTTCAACCTGATTCTTAACATCCTTACTAGTAGGAAGAATTGGTCTATTCTTAGGAAGTCTAGTCATTTCGTGAATTAGGTCTGCAGTGATGCAAACATGAACCTCACCAATCCAATATAGGTCATCATGTATCCTACTTAGTAATATCTTAACCCATTCTGGCTCATAGAACTCGTGCACATTAGAATACTCAAAGATAGGGTTATCAGTGAGATGCGCGTATTCATCCTTGAATGAATAGTATGGTTTCATCATTGAATCCATAAGAGTTGCTATGTTGTTGTCTCCAACTATTTCCTTCTTACAGTAGATGTAAGCGCGAATGTCTTCTACGTATATGAATCCTAGCGGAGTCTTAGAGAATGCCCCTTCTACATCATCTAGAATAGACTTGAATGGATGATTTTTAAAGAAAAATATCTTCCTTTCAGTAATGTCAAAGACTACAGGGGTTGCCATACTCACTTGTTGATCGACTAAATAGGGTTCCACCACAATTTGAAATGACACGAATGCTAGGGTTCTATTTCAACTTGCAATCTATTCACAAACTAATCAAATCGATACCTTTGAATGCTTTGATGCTTATTGCTCCTATGCTCTACCAATTTTATGATCTTAGATGTAAACAATGAGGATAAATGATTGTTTACCGACTTATATAAAGGTTACTGCATTTAATGCTTGCTACCGTACGCGATTTCCAATGAGAGTTTCAAACTTTAATATGAATGAAGTAAAGGCAATGCGTGCATGCATACAACCTTAATTCATGATCACATAAATGAATCCATAGGTGCACACTCGGAGGTGAGTATACCAGCCATGCAGGGGTTTAGAGATAGAATAGATCCCCCTAAGACCATGAGGGTCAACTATACAGAACTAGAAGGTGCATCCACTGAGGATGCATCTACTACCTTGTTCTCTTCATTATCTTTCTTTACTTCAACCCAAATTTTATCTGAATTAGCTTTAGCTTGCACAAACTTAACTTCTCCTGATTCTTCAAA
>MU224948.1:2383110-2416822 GCA_018584345.1 Thuja plicata
CATTGAATTGATTTCAATTTGAGCTACATTGTATCCCATACCAGTGGTATCACCTTTTAACTTTTGTGCATACAGTTGTGATTGAATCAGATCAGAACTTGTGTGTAGTTTGTCAATCTTATCTTTTGCTCCTAATAATTCAGATTCTATTTTTTTCTTGATGTTTTCTAATTCCAATATTTTCAAGTTCGCTTGCATAAGTTCATCATCTAATTGTTTTCTCTCTTTGGTCTTTTCTTCAATGGTTGTTAGGCTATCTGTAAGTTGTTCGTTCAGATCTTCAATTTTATCTTTCAAAGACATGTTTTCTTCATTCAACTTCTTGACAATTTTTCCCAAGTCATTGGTAGAGCAATCTTTCAGATCTTTCCTTAATTTCTTGATAAGCATTTGAGAGACATCAACTTTTAGTTTAAGTTCCTCATTTTGTTTTTCAGATATGTCAAGATCTTCAAGGGCTGCTTCAAGATTCTTTTTTAGATGTTTCACTTCTGCTGAATCCATGATCTCCTCAAGTGGTTAAACTTCTTTTACAAAGGACCAGAGCTCTGATACCAATTGTTAGAAACACTGAGAGGGGGGGTGAATCAGTGTTTGTCTATCAATTATATTTCAGCAACTTTAAACATAAACCAAATATAAATTAATTAAAGCTTAACATAAGAACACATAACACATGATATGATTACGGGGAAACCTTGATCAGAGAAAAACCCCGGTGGGAATTAGTACACACAAATATTGCACTAGTATAATGAACATGTTAAAGTTCCTTTGCCCTATTAGGAGCAGTCTTTACAATGCAAGTACAATGACCTAGTTAAGGGTATGACCCTGTTAGGAGTCTTTTGCAAATAACCCTGTTAGGGGTGAGGACTCATTTTCCAAGAAGCTCACTACTCAGTAGGATTAAGGCTATAACCTCCTTGATAATAGATATACACTATATCCAAAAGTGAACTGTTGTATGTGACACAATTGTCTGATCAGTTCCGATTATGCGCTGATGATCTTATACTCTTAAAGAGATTTATCTCATTCTGACATCTTATACTTTTCTTTTATATCTCTGCTCTGCATATTCGATGACTCTCTCTAATACAACTTTGCATGTTATATATATATGTTCATACCTGAATAGACGCGACCATAAACAAGACCTTAGTCGGCCCAAAAATAATATTCACAACACTTCCAAACAAATTGGCTTAAGCGTGTTTACAATAGTAGTTAAGAAATGATTGGAAACATAATATAATAGGTGCTTGGCCTTTACACAATAAAATATTATACGCTGATCCAAAAACTAAAGTCAACTTCATACTCTATTTTCTAAACTGCTAGTATCACTGTTCTTGCTATAACTTATCCGTACTGACATATCTGACCATGCGTGTCTAGGGAAAACACAAAAACATACCATAGAACTTAAGTCTAAATGCACATATCCTGATGTGATCATATGCATGTGCGCTGGTGCACTGATCAACTGCAAATCACTGTTCTGTCCTGTCTTCTATACTTAGTCAATTTTCACTTCATAGTTTTCTGTCAAAACTTCATATGACTTTGTTGCCATAATGACAACACAAAATAAGTCATATTATCCCTAAGAGTCAACTTGCCAACACATACCTTACCCAATGCTTATGATGTTGTTGTTAGAGCTGAAAACAACTTGATACAAGCTGGAAAGTTACCTCCAAGGCCTCCAATGTCTTATTCTACATAAATACAGCCAGTTGTACCAACTGTTATACCACCTATAGTTGTTATTCCACTAGTACCAGCACTAAATATGCAAGTTGTAGCAGAGGAATATGCTACTACAACTCCTATCAGAGAGTTAAAAGAAACAAGTGACAATATAATGAGGACTCTTCAGAGATATGGTAATAAGATAACAAATTTGAAGAGGCAGCAAGGCCAATCCAATAGGTCTCCTTAAGAAAATTATCAATAGAATAGGCCATTTAATCAGGCTTCTAGCTCAAACCAGCCAAGGCAAGCTCAAGGACAACAAAGGAATTATGGTCAAAGAGTTGGTCAAGCATATAATTATGTAACTCTAAGTACTTCCAAGGAGATGGTAGTTGTTCCTCAAAATAATCATGTGTAAGAAGCATAATGGTGTAACACATGCAATGATGCTCATTTTTGGTTAGATTGTCTTCACACACTCAAGGCTAGAAGGCAGGATGTTCTGAAGGGACAAATGGTTAATAGCAAAATAGAGGTACAGTATGATCAAACACAACTACAAGGTAATCCTAATGTTTCTTTAGTCAATTTTAATGATGATGACATTGTTTTAGCAACAAATTTTGACTCAAATCAAGTATGGAGACCTATAGCAGTAGGAAGAAGGTCAAAAATCAAGGCTAGAAATGATCAATAGCAAGATGATAAGATTCAACAGCCTGCTATTACAGTACAACAAAAAAAAAATCTAAGCAACATGTACAAGCTCAAAAAGGAGTAGAACAACCATTACAAATAGAAAATGAGCCTATTGTTTTAAAACAACATCAAAAGGTTAGTGTTCAGAACTTCAATATTGTTGATCACCTAAAAAAGACACACGTTCCTTTGTCTATATGGGATGTTTTGGCTCTTCTAGGCCAAAAAGACATGTTACAAGAAGCATTGCAGGCACTTACATTATCTGATGAGGTTTTGTCTCAACAAACCTCTAAGGTTTTAGTGGCTTCAAGTACTAGCACATCCCAACAACCATCTAAGTTGATCAAATCTCCTCCATTTTATGTTACTGCCATTATAGGACAACACCTAGTTCATAATTATATGATTGATTCTGGTGCTAATAGCTTGGTTATGCCAAAGAAAATTATAGACCAGCTAGGCCTGAAGAATGAACCACTTGAAAGAGGGGTAGTCTACTAGTTAGATGGGATAGAAATTGCAACTATGGGAGTTATAAGGAATCTAGATTTGACATTGCATGCTTGTCCTAGTTTTTCAGTACCTATGGATGTCTACATTATTGATTTGCCTCCTAGCTTCTCTATATGTTTGTCAAGAGAATTTACTACCAAGATAGGAGGTTACTTATTTGCATATTGGACTCACATGCTTTTCCGCACCAAGTACAGTACTAAAGTCACTATTCCTTCATAACCTATTGTAAAATTATGTGTTGAACAATATATTTCTGGTGATGTAAATGAATTAGCAATTGTGTTATTTGATCAAGAGGAAGTATATGATGTTCATGAGGCTCAAACGCAAATAAGTAATTTTTTGATTTTTTTTAGATGATTGGGCTACTAAAAATATAGTAATTTCAGATCAACAGATTAAGGAGCCAAGTTTGGGTAACTCTATTATCCATGAGATTTATGATTTTCTGCCAGCTATTCTAAAAAGTACAGATTTAAATTCTGAATAGCAATCTAACATTGTTTGGAAGATATTTTTTGATGGTTCACGCAACAAGATAGGTGCAGGGGGAGGTCGTATGATGGTTTCACTAGAAAATGAGAGATATTATGCTTCTTTCAGATTTACTTTTAGCTGTACTAATAATGTTGTTGAATATGAAGCCCTCATAAATGGATTGAAGTGGGCTATTAAGAGAGGTATCAGATGTTTACAAGTTTATGGTGATTCAAAACTAATTGTGAATCAAGTTAGAAATGTCCACACAACTAAAAATGATATTTTAAAGAGTTATAAGCATGTTGTATGGGATTTGATTGAAGGTTTCAAGGCTTTTAATTTGCAATCTACTCCTAGAAATTAGAAAAAAATGTTGATAGGCTTGCTGCTGTTGGTGCCCAATATGATATCCCAACTGAGATCAGCAATAATAAGGGGTTAAACTATGTAAAATTAATTGTTAGACCTGTTGTCCCTAATAATGTTGATTGTTGGCAAGTTTTTGAATCTAACCAACATATTGTTAATTTTTTGAGAGAGGAGGCTGAGTTTGCATAGCCAAACTAGAAGAAGTTGCAGGATCAATAAGAGGATCAGATCATTCAGTTAAGGACAAATAAGATGCCCAAAGGTCTTGTGACCTTAAAATCCATGTTTGGTACTAATGATCAATTTAAGAAGGATAAATACAGCTTGCAGATCAAAGAAGAACATTATGTAGAAGTATCAGTTGCAAAGGATAAAGTGCTGAAACTTGGAAAGGTATGTACACCTAAAGAATGTCAAACCTTTGTCAACTTATGCAATTAATTTCATGATATTATTGCTTGGAATTATTCAGATTTGAAAGGATTTGATCTTAGTATTTCTCAGTATACAATTGAGTTAGAACTAGGAGCTAAACCAGTTAGGAAAATACAAAGGCTAATAAATCCTAAATTAGAGCCTCTCATGATTAAAGAATTGAATAAACTGATTGAGAGTACTATCATATTTCCAATCAAACATACTTCATGGGTATCCAATCTGGTTCCTATTAGGAAAAAGAATGGAGAAATCAGATTGTGTGTTCACTTTTGTGACTTGAACAGAGCTTCATTAAAATGTAGACATCCTTTACCTTCAATGGAACAAATCTTGCAGGTTGTTTTAGGTTCAGAATAGTTTTCTTTGCTTGATGGTTTCTCTTGTTATAACCATATTTTGGTGAAAGAAGAGGACAGATTCAAAACAACATTTACTACCAAATCGGGAACTATGGATTATCAGAAGATGCCATTTGGTTTATCTAATGCAGGTGCAACCTTTTAGAAGGCTATGGACAAGGCCTTCATAAACTTAATGTACAAGTTTTTACTTGTTTATCTTGATGAAATTATTGTTTTCTCAAAGAATGCATCAGATCACTTTCAGCATTTAAGAGTTATCTTTGAGAGATGCAGGGAATATGGTATTTCCTTAAATCCCAAGAAAATTGTATTTTCTATCCATGAAGGTAAATTACTAGGATTTATTTTTTCAAAAGAGGGTATCACTATTGAACCCGGAAGAGTAAGTGTTATCCTTGCCTTACCACTTCCTATTCACAAAAAAGGTCTTCAAATTTTCTTAGGAAGAATCAAATTTGTAAGAAGATTTATTCCAGACATTGCTGAATTACTAATGCCATTAACAACCATGCTCAAGAAAAATATTTTTTTTCAGATGGACCAAAGAAGGCAAACTTAGCTTTGAATTAATTAAGGAAGCATTAGCTACTACCCCTACTTTATTGAATCCTAATTTTTCAAAGAATTTCATTTTATAAGCTTATGGGAATGTTGATAGCATTGCTACCATGTTAGTTCAGAAGAATGACATAGGTTTTGAGCAACCAATAGCCTTTTTTAGTCAAGGACTTAAAGACTATGACCTACATTATTCATTTGTTGAAAATCATGTACTTGTTGTGATTAGAAGTTTGAAAAAATTTAGGCATATGCTTTCTAACAATAAAATTAAACTGATGGTTGCACATCCTTTTGTTAAGGAGTTTTTGTTGAATAAGGATTTCAACACCAAGAGAGATGGTTGGATCAAAAAGGAAATGGAGTATGACATTGAGATTAAAGTTACCAAGATGGTAAGAGGTAAGGGTTAATGTGAACAGCTAGCTGGAAATGGAGATAACACTCCAAAAGATGATTCTAAAGTGGTTTTGTCTTTAGAAGACAATGAACAGCTTGTTGTCCTAGATCTACATAATGATTGGGTGAATGATATGGTTGACTTCTTGCAAACAGGACGTTGTCTTGAAGGTTTGGATAGATCAAAAAGGAGGTATTTCAGATTATAGTTCATTCCTTATTGTTTGCTGAATAATATACTGTATAGGAGGGATTACAATGGTGTGTTGTCGAGATGCATTAGTGGAGATCAAACTGAAAAGATTTTGGAGGAATTCCATGATGGACTAGAAGGTGGCCATTTTTCTGCAAGGACTACATCATTAAATATTATGAAGGCTGGCTATTTTTGGCCAAACCTGTACAAAGATGCCTTCATGTGGGTGAGGAAGTGTCTGAAATGTGTTGTTTTTGCAAATAAATAGAGGTTAGCAGCTTTACCTCTTAATCTAGTTCAAGTTGAACAACCTTTTGTCAAGTGGGGACTAGATTTTATTGGCCTCATAAATCCATCATCAAGTTCAGTTCATAGATATATTTTAACAATAATAGATTATTTTACAAAGTGGACTAAAGTTGTTGCATTGAAAGATGCAAATGAAAGTTCAATTCTAAATTTTTATGAAGATCTGATTGCAAGGTTTGGAACACTTGAATCCATTATTTCTGATAATGCCTTGCCCTTTTTAGGTGCATGAATCAATGATTGGGAAAGAACAATGTTTATCTTAGTACCTCATCCAACTATTACCCATAGGGTAATGGACAGGAAGAATCAAAAAATAAAAATATGATTCGCATCATCAAGAGGACTGTTGAAGATAATCAACAAGCTTGGAACAACAATTTAAAACAGGCCTTATGGGTTGATAGGATCACCCCAAATCTCTCAATAGGTAACTCACCTTACAAGCCGGTTTATGGAAGAGAGGCAAGATTGCCAATTTCAGTAGAGTTACCAAGTTTAAGCCTGCTCAAAGAATTAGATCTGCTGGACCAGCCGCCTATGGAGGTAAGGCTTGCTAAGTTGATAGAGTTGGAAGAGATTAGGAAAGAGTCTTTTCAAAAATTGGAGGAACATCATGATCAAATGAAGAAGACATTTGATAGAAAAGTTGTTGCAAGAGTCTTTATAGAAGGTGATTTAGTGCTCAAATGGGATGAGATAAAGAGTAGACCTGGTAAGAATTCAAATTTTGATGCTATTTGGAATGTCCCATTTGTGATTATAGTATGCAAGGCACACAATTCCTTTTAGCTCTCAAATATGGAAGGAGAAAAATTGCCAATCCCAGTTAATGGGATCCACCTCAAGCGTTGCTTTTGAGGCTAGTTGGTTTGAATAAGTGCTTTGCACATATTTAGTTTCCTTCAGCTAGTTACAGTTAGTACTTCTAATCTCATAGTGGTCAAATCAAGAAGGTACACACCATGCATAATTGAGAAACCCCTTGGGGTTCCTAGTTATAAATAATGCATAACTCAATAATGTGATCATGGTGGGAAGAGAAGTTGTTTTTTAGATAGTTTGCTTTGCAGTTTTGAAGGTTAGAATGAACAGAAACAACAAGATCAATCACATAACATATGCATGAACATCATACCCATCACATGAGACATGGATAAATTCTATTGTCTCATATCATAAGCATCATGCCCAAACATATATAATGCAACCAAGGTTGTTGTTCAAGCTCATTCTGCCTTTGAGTTTAGTTTCTTTTGGTTCATGTTTTTGAGAAGCATCATCATCATATAAATTATTCCCATCACATGATACATGGATAAATTCTATTGTATCACATCATAAACATAATTTTATACAGCAATGATGAAGTACAGATTGTTGTTCAGTAATAATTTGCTTTCTCTAAGTGCTATCAGCATAGGTTTGCAGTTTGTGTTAAGTTTGAGAAGGTTCAGTTGCTTCTAAGGTTGAAGACTCTGGCCCAATGGATAAGAAAAAGGAAATTGGTCTAGTTTGGTTTAGCAGGAAAACACCCCTGAGAGGTCACCAAAAAGTGTTACCAATTTAGTTTGCATACTAAATTGATGGGTTGACACTTCTTTTACATTAAATTATGGATTGAATAGTTGTTGTTCTAAGTTGCAGAATTGCTTGAATACAGAAGATGAAGTACACATGCAGTATGAAAATTATAAACATTAAAAGATTGCATAAGGTACACCTCTTTAACATTACTATTCAGCTAATGAAGTTGAAACACTTTTCTTTTGCATTCATATTAACAGTGATATTGTACTATAAGTATTGATCAGATTCAAATTTTTCAAATTCATAATTGATCATTACATTGTGCATTCAAATTGAATGTAGTAAAAAAGTATTCATTCAAGGTTACATCTTTAATATTGAGAGCTTAGAGAACATATGCAATTCTGAAAGTAAGATAGAAGCATTATGAGGTTTAGGGGTCCATGCATTGCCTTTAAGAGGTCTTCTAGATTTTGGAGCTGATTGGTTGCATAATCTGAGTCTCATGTCCTTATCCTTATCTATGTTTGTTATACATCCTAAGTCTTCTTTTGGTCCTATGTCCTACATCATGGAAAGAGGAAAATGTTAGATCAAAAATTGATCTAAGCAATGCATGGAAACCAAAACATCACACAAAATCAAACTTTTAGAGCTGTAAATCTACCAATAACATCAATACAACAACAAAGTATGCATCTACATCAACTGAATAAAGGTATCAAAGGGACATAACTCCATGAAACCTTTTATTGTATATGGTTATCATTCTACATTATTCAAGAGTTGATGTTTGTAAGATCAGAAATCTGGATTAAAGGGATTTAGTTCCTGCAGCTAACAAACCTATTTCAGAACATCAACATATTAAGGTAGTAAACACAACCAATCAACCAACATTCATGCATGAATGTCATTTCACATTGCACTCACACATAAACATTGATTGGTTAATTCTGTTCACTAGCCTAACATGTTGATTTGATGGTGTGTGTAAGCAAAATAAGCAAAATAATAATGAAATGCAGAAAGAAACATGATCTATGAATTCACTAATTTCATATGATAAAGGAAAATGCAGTGAGTTTCATGAGCACGTGTTCTAACCTCACAAGATGCATTACATGCAATACAAGAAAGCTAAGAGTTCAAAAGTTTAGGAATGAGAGGATGCAGAAGGAGATGCGGTTCTTAGAAGTTGGTGCAAGGTGTAAGCATGTTGTTAAAAGTTTAAATACTACTAATACAAAATGTAGAGTACAGTAATGCTGTAGAAGGTACATGTGCAATGAAAGGATTCCCTAAAAGATGGATGTTCCAGATTGAAATGAATGATCAAGTACAAAGAACAGAATTGCAAATAAAATAATGAGGTAACACTATAGTTCATTATTGCATAAGTTAAGGTTAACTATGATGCTGTTGAAAAGAGGATGTTGTTATGCATCAACAAAAGTAAGATGTCACTTTTTGTTATGTTATCAAATGGATTAAGCATATATAAGATAATTTTGATGTTTATCAAGGTTTCAGCTATGCATATACAATGAGTGCACCAACATTATCAAGTGAGTATGCATATGTGAATCAGTTTAAATAACAGTGCATAAGGATGAGAAACAGAAAGAAAACAATGCATTTACAAGAGGAGAACACTAATGTTGTTGCAAATAAGTATGCATATGCGGAAGATTCAATTGCATTGTATCAAATTAAGATATGCATGTACCAAGTTCAAACACTGTTATCATCAAACAATAGTGCATCCTAATACTGTTATAAAGACTAGTATGTTTTGAATAATTGATAAATAGAATAATAGTAACATCCTTTTTTGCAATCAAGAATGAAAAAATAGAGGACAAGCAATTTGCATTAAAAGGTGAATAGTGTTATTGTCTAGTGTTGTTATAATACATATTCAAAGATGAAATTAGATAAACAGTGTTGGTGTTTTAATGTTGTTGGATGCATACTCAAGAGACAAATGACACATTCCAGGATGTTCAAGCAAACAGTAAATGACGATGGCGTTATTCATGTTTAGAATGTATTGTTTTATGCAAATATGAAAAGAAAATAACAATATCATTTTGTTATCATCAAGTGCATATTCAACAATGGAAGTGTTTGTTCTAAATACTGTTAAACATTTGGAGAAGTCAAGAAAAAAGTATCAGTGTTTTAAGTTGTGAGATGAATGTTGCTATGTTACTATTAAATGCCTATTCAAGAGTGAAAAAGAAATGACAAGGCAATATGCATGTTTAATCAAATAATGTTATTATCTACTGCTGCCAGAGTACATGTTCAAATGATTCCAAATGCAGTGTTTTGTTCAGGAATGAAAGATAACAATAGTATTGTTTGGCGTAATAACATGATAGTGTTATACATATGCATTAAAAGACAATGTTATTATTAATGTTGTTGTTCATATTTGAATAAAAGTATGAAATTCAAAATCAATGTGCATATATATGACAGATTTGTGCAAATGAAAAAAGAAATAGGCATATCCAATGGTCGGGCTATGTTTAACAAATGTTGCACATGGGTGTCACAAGCCCATGCTCGAACCCCATGTGTCAATTTATTATTGTAGTCAAGAGGACAGATTGCAAAAACTAGCCATTATTATATTACAATGTTCATGCACGATGACAGGGCACAATCTTAACAAAGAGTGGTACGTTTTGACAGAGTATGAAAAACATTATTAAGTATAAACAGGTACTGTCGAGATGTCCAAAAGAAGACAACATACAACGTAGATACAGACTTCCAGTAGAGCCGACAAAGTTAAAATTTCAGCTCATTATTACAAATAATGAATAGTTTTCAGACATGTTCATGGCTAACTATAGATATCAGCAAAAACGGGCTCACACCTCCAGATCGACAACAAAATATATTTGGGTGATTTTAAAAGTGCTCGAAAAAAGAATGAATAATAGACAATAACTTGTAGTTGTTTCTAAATAGTTAGCTCCAAAACTTGAGTCATCTAAACTATAAACATGAGCCTATCTAGCAGAAATAATGGGGAATAGGGTTATGAAGAAACCTAGATTCATATATCACAAAAAAAAAGGATACCAAGATCAAAAAAAGAAACCCGGAGATCATTGTAATGGTGGAGTTAGAAAAGTAATGAAAGCCATCACTAGAGATGGCAAATAGTTCAGAAATTTCTAATGTAGACAATATGTTCAAACTGGAGTAACAGAGTATAAATGCCAGGTAAAGAAGACACAATGTTGACATAGCAAGAAGAGAAACTTATCTGTGGAGTTCATGCAAAGAAGTTGTGGTTTTGGAGCCGAGTGCAGTGGAGTTCACGTGTAGGCGGCACCATGTTTCATGGCATCAAACTTCAAGTTCAAACAAGAGCCCAAGTTTAACTAAGAGAAGCCCAGGATAGCGCCATGTTTCATGGCATGAGACTTCAAGTTCACACAAGATCCCACGGTGGAGAGCCCAAACTCTCTAATGGTTAATGATGAAAACTCTAACTCAAAGCATGCATTGAGCCTGAGTTCTAACTTCACACCACAACCCACTGCCAGTTGGAGCTTGAGCTCCATGCACACTCATGATCATAGCCAAGGATGGAGAAAAACAACAGAGATTGCTATATTCTAGCCCGCGGACCACAGAGAGAAGCCAAAACATTCAATACAACTACCAGATAATAGTGGTAGCTCCATGATTAGTTCAAGGATGCATCCATTGCCATGGTGGATGAAGATTTTTTCATGGGTTTGGTCATGTTGACGTTAGTTATGGTGTCGAGTTTGGCATGTTTTGGCTATATGCCACGAATTAGGATTAAATACGATGGGGTTAGGGTTTGGCTATTTTGGGTTATGTTTTGGGTTTTGATATATGTTTTATATGTTGGCATTAGGTTTGTAAAAAAGAGGTAATTTTTCAAATGTCAACATTAAAGGGGGCTAGGTTTAAGGCATCAATTATGCCTTAAATTTAGGGTTTCTAGCTGATTATGAGGAATTTTTTGGAGGGAGTTAGGGTTTTAAATTTACTCATGAGAGAGTATATAGCTGAGCCTCTTATTCAATTTTAGGGGTTCAAAATTTAGGGAAAGAGGTATTAGTGAGATTTTTGTTCCTTTGCATCTTTTCCATACATTTTGTAGCCACGAGTTCATGTTTTATGTAGATTGTGATCAAGTGAATGCACATATTCCTTGACATATTTTGTACTTTCTCATATAACCATTTTACAGATTTTGAAGATAATAAATCTTGTCTTCATTATTCATACATTTTTCTGAGTTTCTGTATCAATTCTTGTAACTTTGCTACATTTAAGTGTAATGTGGCTTTCGGAATAGATTAGTGAAATAATTTTTATTCCTATTCTAGGTTGTAAATTGTAAACCTTTTGCAGTAGCTACATGTTTGTTGGCAGAATTGTTACTATTTGTGGCACAAACCCTAATAGTGAATTCTAGGTCAGCCTATGTGTTGTGTAGTGAATGTTATTACAGATATTAGTAATGCATGTCCTGTAGGTGCTGGTTTATAGTTCTGACAAATCTGAATCAAGTTTTGGTGTATCACCTTTTAGTTCATTTTACTCAGTTTCAGTTATCTTTCTCCCTTTTCCCAAATCAAAAATCAGTCATAGGTGATATTCCAAATCCAATAGGAACCGGCCTAGAATCTGGAGATTCATTCTCTCTCCCATCAACGAGAACATTTCCATGTTTCAACAAGATAGCTAGATTTCACATCAAGCTATACGCACAATCCGGATTGACAACAGATATCAATCTCATAAAGAGAAAGATTCTCAACAAACAAGTCCATGTATGGAAGGAGCTCAAGGTATAAAATATTCAAACAAAAAAGAGATAATGGATCCTTTGAAAAGAGAAATGAAGAAGATAGAGAGAGGCCTTTTATTTTGACCATAATGAACATCATGCAACACACAAGAGCCCCCAATGATGTAGGATACTAAGATTACATCATGGAAAAAAACATAATAGGAAAGAGAAATGCTAACGCATATTTTTATATCAATAAAAATCATAAGATTTGTTGTTAAGAAAATAAGAGAACTATCTATTATTTATTGAGAAAATTATCTAGATTCAATACAATCAACAAGATAATGTTTATTGCTATGATAAAAATGATATAGAAACTCTCCATTAAGAGTTATTTGATTATTTAGAAAATGTCTAAAAGGAAAATGAATATTGGTATTATATTTAAGTCTTTAAAAGATTCTTTTAGCTAAAGCCAAATGGTCATCAAAAGGAGGTGTAATCTCATATGGTAAAAGAATGTTTAAAGGAAGCTTGTATTGAGATGAAGAAGGATTGGAAGGAAAAAGTGATGGCTTGAGGTATAAATCCTAGACCACATCTTGTAACTTGTGAAGGAGGATCTATAGGGTGTTTGTATACCTTGTTTATTAATATCAAAACCTTGTCAAATATAGCCTTGTTGAGTAGTAATGTCATAACCCACATTGTAATTATTCCTTAATGTAGAGGGGGAAGGACATTCATCTTGAGCTTTATGAAAGTGTGTAATGTAAGGAGAAATAAGAAGGTAAATATTCTCTTTAGGGAGATTAGGATTCATGTCACTATTATTATCTTCTTTAGGTGGAGAAGAAGAAGAATTTTTATCAAGATCTTCATGTCTACTTAATGTTATTCCTAGAGATAAATCATCAATAAAATGGTTAACATAAGAATTATGAAGAGTGATTTGATAGAAAGAGGAATGTTGTAACTCATCTAAAGAAGTAGATAAAATAACTTCCTTAAGAATATCCATTAAGGTGGGTGTATAGGGAGAAGATCAAGGTCTCACTAATATAGGAGCATTAGGAGCTTGATCTCTATCCTCGTGATGAATAGACACCATAGGATTAGGATTAAGGTGATTTATGCTAATGTCATCTTTAGGTTCATCAACAAAGACCCTTATGTAATCAATATATTCCATGCATTTTGTTAAAATTTGAATGGGAAAATGACATTAAATATTGATAAAATTCCTAAAATAAGCCTTATAAGGGAGAAATATATTTGAAAGTATCATAATACCATATGCAAGAACACCATGCAGAAATATAAAAATCATTAAATTAAAGGAAGTATTATTCACTCCATGTGATTGATAAAGAGAAGTAAAGATAAATGTAACAACGTAAGTTATCTTGCAATAATATAACTTAGTAAATTCTATGATGAAAATTACCCTAATTGGATCCAAACACACAAAGGAGATCTAACACCAAAATTAGAATGGAAATGTTATAAGTTTGGCTCACCAAAATGTACAATAAGAAAAAGGTAAGTAATGTGGTTTGTTCCCCTTTTTCCTAATGGACACTCAGAAGGAAGATGTCTCAAAAGGCTCAAGTAAGACTTAATCTCTAAGTGATTCATTGATACTTCACTAATTATGATTAATATGATATGGATTGGAGGGGAAATGATATAATGATGCAAAATAGGAGGTTAAATAAGAAAAATTGACAAGATTCAAGAAATGCAGACTGACAAAAACAAATAGAGACCTACAATGACTTTAAATGGATCCATAAGATTTTACTAACTTGTAATTTCAATTTGAAGTGATTTTGTAGGATACAACATGAACAAGGTGTTCTGTTCTCAGGAACTGTTTGCAAATTTTTCTATGTTTCATGTGAATTTGCCTAAAAATTTCATAGTTGCTCAAACAGGTCCTGTACTTTTGGATTAGTCCTTATAATTGTGCCACCTATACCTACACACATAAAAGTAGGAAAGAAGATTGGCCAAATGGTTTTGCCTCAATCAAACCCCTATTTGGAATCAACCTTGAAATAAAATAAAGGAAATAAAAAATATGATGTCATTTAATAGAGGCTAAATTTGAAAAATAGAATATGCCATACCTTGGCAATGTGAATGCTTCTTTGAATGTGATCAAATATGTTGATTCAATAGCTTTGACTCAACAGAAAAACTGGCCAACAGGAAATCATGAAAGACAAAACCTTATGTGATAGATGTTGTAGTTTTCCATAATGCTTGATTGAGAAGAAGAAAGAAGTCTTGGATGAATGTAGATGTGTGTGTATCTCCTTCCTTGATAGAAAAATCTTTTACTTGGCATTAAATGAGAGAAATAAGCTTGATCCATGGAGAATAACACCTTAAATGATTGAGAAGAAGTCTTGATATTGAATGCCTGAATGTTTTCCTTAATGTCTTGATCTTGAATGCTTGAACTTGATGATAATGAATGATTCATAATCTTGAACTTGAATTATTTCTTGTGCATACCAAAATGAGGAGAGATGAGGTGTTTATATACCTCTTACAACATCTTAGGGGTTAAAACTTAAGCATGCCAACAATAAATCCAAATACCCCACTAAATCACCAAGATGAGACTGGTTCCAATTTTAGCTAATCTCTAGGGAACACAACACCCTACGCATTATGTTCCCAAGAACACAACACCCTAGGTGTTATGTTCTACCAGATTAAAGCTCAAATAAAAACCATAGGTCTCAGACAATTTGGGGATGCCAGATTATAAGGTACAACTGAGTTCGAGGCTGGGACAAACACGAAGGCCACAAATGGTAACATATGGCCTAGGTCATGAAATAAATTATTGGTCTAGAGGAAAAATAGAGGAGAATGCTTAGAAATAAGGGCTTAGCTTGTTTTTAACCAAATTGCAATGATAGAGGACTTATATTTGAATTTAGGTGTCCATTAAGCGCCATATGAAGTCCTACTATGAAAACACACTAAAGTGGGTGCTAAACAATCATGAAATTGTACACACATGTCAGGTGTTTACAATTTATGACATTACACAAATATTAATATTAAACAAATCATATATTCTTACCATGGAAATTTAATTACTATATTTAATGTTTGTGCATGACAAATATAATTCTATTAGATTGACTATTCTAATTTTTTTAATTTGAAACTAGGGGAAATGCACCAATAGTGGCTTGGGGTTCAATAACCGCTCACATTTTGTCATAGTGACCTCCCAATAACCACTCACTTTGTTAATCTCACATGTACCAACAGTCGATCATTTATATACTAGTAGTTGATTAATTTTTAGCTTTTTTGAATCATGATTGGCCCATTTGTGCACCACTACTGGAGATTTATGCACCACTACTAGAGATTTGTGTACCACTACTAGGACATTTGTCCACAAGTACTAATTTTTTTGAGTGATCAGTTATTGGCGCAATGGAGGTCATGTATAGGTCAACACTTTGAAATGGCCACTTTTTGACATTTTTGTGCATAACAACTCCTACAATGTGCATCGTTAATACCCAAAAGCTAAAACCTTAGCTTTAAGAAGTTAAGTTGCATACAAAAACATCTAAAACAAATCATCACAATCTGATATAGTTTTCTACCTTAATTAAGCATGTGAAGCTAGCTATAGTATAGCCACTAGTGGTGCCTTTCCCTAGAGGGGAGACTTAAAAAACAAAATTGGAGTTAATAAAAAAATTGGGGAAGAGATTAATATTTTTTTTTTTGATCGGTAACATTTAGTATTTTTATTGATAAAGATAAGGAGATACATCATAAGGCCAGTTTTCCGAATGGCTTCCATATTACAAACCTGCAAACTTTACTACCCTACATCTAGACTTTCACCATAGTGCTAAGAGAGTAAGGAATATAAACATCCCAAGGAAGAGAACAGAAAAAATTGGGGGAATATTAAAACCTTATACTAAAAAAGGATGCATTAAAACATCAACCCCCTGATACAGCAAAACATCGAGTCACAAAAACCATGGAGAATTCCTGCCATGTGACCGCCGCACCATCTTACTTTTTGAACCAAGCGTCAGATTCTTTCTTGGTGAAATTTGGGATGGATCTATCGCTTGCAACTGAGGACCAGGTGTGACCAATAGCTCATTTTTTTCTTCTCCCCAAGGAGTGATGTGTCCACCCATATGTCTGCACTTGCATTGGCCCCTATCGTCGTGCCTCCACCCCTTCTTAGTTGATGCCTCAGTGGCTCACTGGGTGGTCTCACACTTTTTATGGGAGTCATCTTTGTGCACACCTTCTTTGCATCCTCCTGCTCCTCCAGATACTCATACAACATTTTTATTATATTCTGCCATGCCTTCGTGGCCTTCGGGATGTGAGCTTCCCTTGGGGTCACAAATGACCACACGAGCAGAGGTTGCAAAGGCGTCGTTCCTCCTCCAATTTGCCTCCATGGGTATGTTCCCATGTGCAACCCAACACCCAGCTCAGCCCTGTTTAAAATTTCTTCAAAACCCTCCGACCACTGCCGATCAATGCAGGCTTCCACGATTGTTCGGACCTCTTCCTTCGAGTCCCCCACCGAAAGGGCCAGAGCAACAAAAAATAAGGCGATGTCCAGGTTTGACCACTTTCTCCAATAGTCATCCAGGTATTCCAGGCCAAAGAAATCCATGACTGAGCTCATGAAGGCCTGGCCATCAAATAGAAATATGTTTCTCAGTCGCCGAACTATGACGTTCCCTTTGTAAGCCTGTGTCTGGTTGCTTGATTCCAATGAAAAGTTTGCCTCCATGATTTTCGCTCTGTTGAAAACCCTGCACTATGTGACTTGTGTCGAGGCCTTTCCAAGTTTAAATGTTTCCCAAGAAATTTTTGGAGACACACCACGAGATAATTTCCTTCGTGCGGTCTTAATGAATGTGATGCATTGCACTCTCATAATTATAAAACATGGGAATTAATTCAAACGTGCCTCTTTCGGTGTAAGAGAGAAGATTGGTATCAAGTTAATCCAACTTGAGAAGACCAAAATATTCAAATATTTCATCCTCTTCCCCATGGGGGCGATTTTCACCCAAGTTGGCCAAATAATCGGCCATCACATTTGCCTCCCGGTATACATGGGAAATCCAGAAATCTTCAAATTTTGAAATAAAACACCGTATCTGTTGAATATATTTGTCCAGATTCCATGAATCCATACTACCTTTCTTAATCCCATTAATGATGATTTCAAAATCGCCTTCCAAGTGCACCTTCCGGAAACCCATCTTCACTCCCAGTAAGGTAGCTTCTTTCGCAGCTTCACATTCTGCCTCATTGTTAGTCCTGTCACAAAGCCTCCTTGTAGCAATAGCCACTGTGTTGCCTTCATAATCTTGTGCTATACAACCGCACCCAGAGGTGCTTGGATTGCCTCTGGCTGCTTCGTCGAAATTAATTTTTATCCATCCTTCGTCTAGAGGTTGCCATCCACATTTCACCTTACAAAGAGAAGGATTAACCCTTTGAAACCCATGAACAGGCCGAAAGTTGATGGCAGGTAACTTGGCTTGCAAGCGAGCATTGAAATGCATGAATGAGGGGTTGTGCTTGCTTGATGAGGATGCAACTGATGATAAGACTTCAGAGATAGCTCTATCAAGTCGCTGACCAAAAATGCCAAGCGTTTCCTGCTTTCCTTGGAAAGTTCTCCTGTTTCTTTCCTTCCACAACTCCCACAACGTAATTGATGGGATTATCTTCCAGGTAGATCCAAAGACTGACCCCTGGTCCATCTCCATCCATGCTTTCAGCCACCCTTCCAATGTTTCATTCAACGGGCTCTCCCACTCTAGTTTGGTTTTGGCCATGATCCACACTTCTTGAGAGTAACTGTAGTGGAGAAGAAGGTGATCAACTGTTTCTTCTGCATTCTTGCACAGGGGACATCTTCAAGGTCCACCTATGTGTTTGAGTCTTTCCCCTGTTAGGATTTTACCATTACCAGCCAGCCAAGTGAAGGCATCGGCTTTGGGTAAGCAATCCTTGTTCTAGCAGAGATTCCGCTCCCAGGCAACTTTATTATGATTCCCTTCCAGTAACTGGTATCCAAGCTTGACCGAGTATTTACCACTTTTGGATCCAAACAAGATGAGCTGGTCCTCCATCGAGGATGCATTCAATTCTCTCTCAGCCAAGAGTTGCCTCATCCATACCTTATCTTCATTGTCGATTACCAATGTTGAGGGGTCTTTCCATTTTCGCAGACACCCCAGGTCAGAAGGCTGATTGTCAATGTAATCCTTGACTCGGGAGAACCACAAACAATTGCATCTGATTTATAAATCTAAGAGGGACACCTAAGGAAGCCAGTCTCTGCCCCCTATCCCATGAGTCATACCAGAAATCTTCCTTTTCTTCATTCCTAAAATTCCAAGTTAAATGATCCATAATCAAATCTCTACAGCTGAGAAGGAAGTTCCAGATGGTTGAACCTCTAGGCGGATCCGCAATAGTCAGAATCCTATCCAGTTCTTGAGAATCCAGATATTTTTCTCTTAAAGTTTTTACCCATCTCTGATTTCCTGCACTGAACATCTACCAGACAAGCTTGGTGCCCAGGGCCATGTTGAGAAGCATCCAGTCCCTTACCCCTGCTCCGCCACTACCTTTCAGTCTGCAAACTTTGGACTAGGCCAACAAGGGGATCTTGTCACCTTCCTGTGTGCCATTCCACAGGAACTTCCACATACATCTTTGGATCGACTGAATCTCCTTTTTCAGAATTTTGAAACATGCCATTGAATATACTAGTTTTGCCGAGATGACAGCCCGGAGCATGGTAATCCTACCAGCCAAAGATAGCCACTGACCTTTCTAGCTGTCCATGTTGTTTCTGCATTCATCCACTAACTCATTCTGTATTTTTCCTCTTCCAACACCCCCAAACAGAGGGGTTCCAAGGAATTTCCCAGGAGTTTACCGATCCTCACTCCAAACAATCCAGCAATTTCTCTTTGAAGACCTAGCTCAGTATTGAAAAAAATTATTTCTGACTTGTCCCAATTAACCGACTGTCCCGACGCCACACTATAGTCAGCCAATACCCATTGCATGACCTTGCCCTTAGCCATAGAATCCACACCAAAAAAACATGTGTCATCTATAAATTGGGAATGCGAGGTAGAGGGTATCCCATTCGCAATCTGGATTCCCTTCCACGCTCCGCTCACTCTACACTTGGTGATTAATCTCCCCAAAACCTCTGCCAAAATGATGAATACAAAAGGGGATATTAGGTCACCTTGCCTGATGCCCCTGCTTGTGCTAAAAAAACCCTCTAGGCTACCATTAATAAGAACGAAGGTCCTAAAATCTGAAATCATACCCCTGATCCATTTTAGCCAGCTTTCCCCGAAACCAAAACTCTTCATAACCCCAAGTAATAACTCCCTATCCACTCTGTCATAAGCTTTACGGATGTCTAGTTTGAGCATCATAAACCTACCCTTACCCTTACAGGTAGTGTGAATAGCTTCATGTGCCACAATAATACCATCCACAATACTACGATTTGGGGTAAAACCACTTTGCTCCAGAGAGACAATGTCATCTAAGAGATATTTTAATCAATTTGCATCAACCTTTGTAATAATTTTATATACGGTGTTACAAAGGGAGATGGGTCTGAAATCATCATACCTCAATGGTTGCCCTTTTTTTGGAATGAGAGTGATTAGGGTGTTATTGAAGTCTTTTAGGATGAATCCCTCTCTTCTTGATTCTTCCACCACATTCAACAATTCTTCTTTGAGCAGATCCCAGAATTTTTGGTAGAAAAAATGCTTGAAAACCATCCAGTCTAGGGGCCTTGTCACTCCCCATCCCAAAAATAGCAGCTTTGAGTTCAACCATCATGATTTTTTTCATGAGCATCCTATTGTCCTCCTCTGTCACAATTTTGGGGATGACGCTCAGATCCTTATCCTGGGCAGCCTTCCTATCTGCTTGTTCCTTTTGCCAAAGTGAAGAGAAAAAGGCTACAGCCTCCATATTGATGCTATCATTGTCTTCTAGAAGGGTACCATGGTTGTCTTTGATTGAAAGAATGCAGTTTATATTCCATCATATTTTCAAAGAGCTGTGAAAAAATTTTGTGTTCTTGTCCCATGCACACAGCCAGTTCTCTCTTGATTTCTGTTTGTAGTGAATCTCTTCCCTTTTCAGGATTTCTGAGTATTTTCCCATCAAGATATGTTCCATTTGAAAATCCACATCATCCATACCTTGCTCCAAAACCTTACTGTTAAGAGCCAACAAGTCCGCCTCCACCTCCACCCGAGCCTTGAAAATGTTGCCAAAGTGGAGGTGATTCCACTCTTTCAGTTTCTTCTTGAGGTGTCTCAACTTTGAGAAAAAATAGAAGGCGTCAATGCCTTCAACCAAAGGCCCTTTTAGCCACCACTTAGCCACCAGCTCCTGAAAACCTTCCGCCCTAAACCACATCTTCTTAAATTTAAAAGGGCATCTAATCGGGATCCCGTCCTACTGAACCACCAGTGATACTGGGTAGTGATCAGATCCTGACAGCGCCAGGACATTAGCTTCAAAAATAATGGGTAGTGCCTACCATTATCCTATCAAAAAAATTCTATCAAGTTTCTCAGCAATATGTGAAAACCCTTTCCTCTTGTTTGTCCACGTGAAGTGGCCCCCCTTGGTAGGGACCTCCCAGAGTTGATTATGATGTATGAAATGTTGAAAATATGTCTGGATTGGGCCTATAGTCCTGGTTCCCCCTCTTTTGTCTTTCGAACTAAGGGTGACATTAAAATCTCCTACTATCATGCAAAACTCATTCCCCAATGATGAAAGGAAAATTCCAATCTCCTCCCAAACTGCCTTCTTCTCCTCCGATTTGGTGGGTCCATAAACATTGATCAGGACCCCCAAGAATTTAACTGTGAAGGAAGAAAAATGAAGGGCCTGCCACGACCTCTTCTGGATTAGGGGTTCACCTTTAAGGAGTCTGGGATTCCACAGAATCCCCAGGCCTCCAAATGCCCCAACAACCTCAAAAAAAAAACCAGACCACCTTTGTCTAACCCCTAACACCTTTGCTACCTCCTTTACCTCCATTTTAGTTTTCTGAATACACACAATATCTGCTTTAGCCTGATCCAGAG
This sequence comes from Thuja plicata, assembly GCA_018584345.1. NCBI lineage: Eukaryota > Viridiplantae > Streptophyta > Pinopsida > Cupressales > Cupressaceae > Thuja > Thuja plicata. The sequence goes on from MU224948.1 coordinate 2,404,657, forward strand.
ATCTCTTGATCAGGCATCTTTTGTCAGGGGCATTGCAGCCCCTGACATTCCACGTAAGGAACTTCATTGTGGCCCAGGAGGGGCTATCTCCCTCCCAGATCTCAAACGGTTTTGACCCTTCATGCTGTCGGCATCTTCTAGTAGCTGTCGTATGCTTTTTCTGCCTCTCTTAAGCGAACTTCCTTTTGCAGTGCGTTTCTTGGCCTGGGATTGAGAAATAGTCCGCTTCTCTGAGAGACCAATTTCATCTCTAAAAGCAATTTCTCCATCCTACAGCAGCACATCAATTTTTGGGAGGTTTCCCATGAAAGGAATCAACATCCTTATGGGAGAATTTTTGGGGTGCATGTCCTGCGATTGTGAGACCTTCAGAAGTTAATATCCTCTCATTATATCTCCTGACCCATCTCCAATCAGTTCCTGCCTCCTGCTTGTGAGGGAAGGTCGTCGTGTTTTTTCTTAAACCACCCAATGGTCTACGGATCTGATCCAGCCTGATACTAGTGTCTGGTGCTCCAAGGCCGTGGGGGCTGCCAAGGTCTCCCATGACCAGTACAAGAACCATCACCATTCTTCCATCACTGCCTATTGTCACTGCCCTGACCACAAAACCCTAGTCTCCTCCTGCGCTCTACCATTTGGGAAGAGATTAATATTAATAAGGGAAAAGTGATTTGGAAAAAGAACACAAAATTATAGATAGGGAAGAAGAATTCCCAGAGAGAATAGAATTGGGAGGACAACAAAACAAAGGAAATTTTAGAAGAAGATATTGAATAAAATTCTAGGTTCCATTAAAATCTTATAATGTTTCTCTTTATTATTTTACTCTGGGTGCTCTACTTATCTTTGTTTTTAGATTCTATGTGTTGTCTTTACTTCTGATTTGAGCTCTAAATTCTGCATGAATTGCTTTTCTCTTAAATATATATCATTGTAGGTTGTAGAAATTATGTTTTGTATTTTTTAAATCATATTTTGTATGCCTCAATTTCCAAAGCCTGTTCTGGGCACTGTAATATTGGACCAAAATTTTAGATGTTTGTAGCCCTTCAACTATTTTCCTCTCATTACTTTTTCTTATTTTATTTTAATTGTCTATGATTGGACCCCAATTTGAGTGTATGTCACCTCATAGACTGTCATTCAGTTCATTTGCCCACCTATCAATGGTTGTTTTTAAAACAATATTTAAGACTCTATTACATCTAACAAGCTAGTTGCACTTATGGATCTAATAACTACCAAGTCCCTCAATTTTTAATCTTTCAATTTTAGAGATGTTCTTTTGTGTGTGTCTGTCACAAATTTACCTGTTAGAGACTTGATATGAGTACAGATAGCTACACTGGTGAGAAATGTTGCAAGATTATGAGCATTTGGTAATTAAAAGCTAGCTTATCCAAATGAGAAATCTCCAAACCAATTAAATAGGAATACCTTGCAAACTAGAGATCCATGAGGTTTGTGATCCATTCAATCTTGAGCCATAATTTTGTTGTAGCTAATCAGAGATTTCTCTAAAGTTTTACAACTTTTGACTTGTCTTACATAAGGTTGGGACCCTTGTAAAGCCTTACCTTGTATAATCCTAGAATTAAAATAGGGAAACATTGAATTAGTCAATTAAATATGGTGTGAAATGTGTTTGACACTAATGTGGATCTATCCTTTAAGAGGTTATTTTATTGAATCCAACATCATATTAGATAACTTAGTTTTTTTGTGTGTTAGAATCACATGGAGTGATTCTTTTGTTATTTCTATTATTGCTTATGGAATAAAACTTGACTTCTTTTTTGCAAGGATTATTAAATTGCATATTTTTTATTGTATTCTTTTATGAGGCAAGAAAAGGGAAGTGTTTTTGTTTTGATCATAGTATGACCAATCATCTAGTCTTGTAAAGGGGTATAGTTTTTATTTTCATCAAAGATGAAATCTATGAAGGGATGTGTATATTTTAAATTTTTGTTTGGTTATTTATAGATGGGTGTCGAATATGGGTAATAGGGAAAGATAGGCAATTGATTTTTTTCTGATGTATCTACAATGGAAACTGGCATAATTATTCTTTGGCCAAAGCCATTGTTGCATTCATTTGATACTAGTGGATGTTATGGTTATTTATCCCTACCATATCGCTATGTGGATACATCATTATTATTATTATTATGGTTATGGTTTACATGATAGTTAGTCATAGTGTTACAACATATTATATCTGACCTATCAGTTCTAGTTTGCTAGGTTCTTTGATGCAGGTTCAGGCATTCAACATTTCATGTTGAGCTCGGGAGAGCTAACGATTTTGAGGAGATAACCACTCTAATTGTTGGGTGGTAAAAATGCATGGACCTCATTCCCATTCTCAAGCATAGAGGGTTGAGAGAAATGTATCGATGTATTGACAAGTTTGTCAATTTGATGTACTTATTATGTTGTAATTTATATCATGCGAGAAAAACTATTGTAGATCTTAATTTATATAAAATATGATTCTTTTTTTACTATGGTTGTTTATATTATTTTTGAAATATTATGCTGCGTAGATTAGAGTACCTTACCTTTTGGTATCAAAGCTCTAGGTTGAACACTAGCTCCTAGGTCTATTATATCGCTAAAGGGATGTACCTTCGAGTAATCACGATGAATGCTAGGAACACAAATTGGATTGGGTCAAGCAATGGACCTAAATATGGATCAAATGAGAGACTGGATTAAATCCTTCAACTTCTGACTCAAAAGGAGTCCTTATGAACCAATAGGGGGCTCGTGTGGAAAATTTGGAATAGGATCTAGGGGAATCCATGAAGAAGAGTAATTGTCTACATGAACAAAGGAGGTGAGATTAGGATCAACGCCATGAGGAGGAAAGAAGGAGAAATGAGGAACAATTGAAGAGATAACGGGATCATCGAGAAAAGGAATAGGTGAACAAAGGTCAGATAGTAGAATAATTGAGCAAGGACATCAAAAAGTTCATTGCACCTACCTTTCATGGAAAAACAACTGGTGATGCAACGAAGGATTTGATTACTTCTAAGGATAAGTACTTTGAGATCTACAACTTTCCTAAGGAGACATGAGCTATGTAGGATGCCTACTAGATTGCAGGTGAAGATACTACTTGGAGGAATAAAAAGCATGCTGAGAAGAAGTTACATGTACTGGAGAGGTAATTTGGGAGGTGTCTTTCAACTATTCCAAAAGAAGTGGCTTCCATAATTATATTTTGATACAAAGATGATAGAGTTTTAGAATATCAAAAAGGGAGGATGGACTGTGACAGAGTACTACAAGAGGTTTTTCCACCTTTTGAAGTGTGTTCCTCAATATCACTCGGATGAGATTTCTAAGATACAAAAAACATTTTGGATTGAGACTGGAGATTGGTATCGATGTGGACATGCACAATCCAACAACAATAGATCAAGCATATGAAAAATATATCAAACAATAATTAAAGGTCCAGATGATGTCAAAATCTAAGAACAATAGTAATTCAAATAATCCCAATGTACAAAGATACAAGAAGAGAAAATTTTGGAGAAGAGATCATCCCAAGAGAAGATGTTAATAGATAAGGAATATCAAGAGGAATAATGGTGCACAAGAGAGAGCCCAATGGGATTCAAGTGGAAATCAAAATAGGAATAGGAACAAAAGCCATAATTACAACAATAATTGAGGCAATAACATAACTAATTTTAAGAGGAACGAGTCGGATGGTAGAAACAGAATATTTGAGTGTCAAGTATGTAATAGTGTAATGAAGAATCACAATGCATTAAAGATAGTTCAAAAGGATGAAAGAGATGCATAGAGTAATGGGGAGGAAATCCATATTACCACACAATTGTAACCCATTCCTAACTTCAAAGCGACAATAACTTAAACAACACAAAAGTTGCTTCTATAGAAACACATTCTAAGCGACAGAAACTTCATTAAAATCAATAGTAACATAAAAAATAAATGATAATCCATATGTCCTCTATTATGCAACATATTTTACTAATGAGAAGCTCAATAATAATCCCTCATGTTATGTATAATAACACAATGAGAATTCCTTATATCTCTCTATAGTGGACAATTATAACATCCCCATATTCTCAAACAGTTTTGGAAAAAAAATTCATCTTGACCACAATATGCCTTCGTCATATTCCATTAAATTGTATTTCTATATTTGCAACTATTTCTATATACTAGAGTATAGAGAAATTGCCAATGTGAGACAAAGTTTTCCCTTTGGTAGGTTTACTATATTCCACTAGACACATGGATAATGACATACTAGATAAGAAGTATGTAGACATCAAGGTCACGTCATCATCCACATGAGAACATCACCAAAGGAGCTAGCTATTAGAGTCATTAAAACAAAGAAACTACAAACAAAATAAACCAAAATTGATGCAAACATAATGGAAAATATTTTTGGTTCATACAAATCACTACTTTTCCTAGGATGCTCCTACATAAAAGATAATGTTTTTATACCTACTTAAATGATGCTCAAACCAAAATAAAATGTTGAGTAGAAATGCCTTAGCAGGAAACCTACAAAAAATCAAATAATAGTTAATGAAGGACTAAAGAACAATCTAAAAGGGAAACATGCACAAAGATGTAAATAAAGGGGTAAAGGCCATAGGAAAGACATTGTGTTGGATATAACAGTCCTGAAGGACATGCCAAAACTAATCTTAGAACTTCTCTCATGCTCCCTAAGTATTTCAATCACTTCAAACCTCTCCCGCACATATTCCAAAGTCATGGAAAGGAAGGTGATAGTAGTTTAAAGAAGTAGAGGATAGCCATGGATGTGATCAAATTATGTATCATGTGATCACATTAGATAAATATATAATTAGGATATATATTTTAAGGTCCTACATAAAATTAGATATCAAGGGGTCATGAGAGATCATGTCTTAAGGGGTCCTAATAGAATGACTTAAGGGTAGAAGCATTGAAGATCAATACATCAAACTAAATACATGATGAATATGACACACACACATATATATACACATATATACATATATATAGACACACACACACACACATACATACATACATACATACATACATACATACATACATACATATATATATATATATATATATAGACAGGCACACACACATATATACATACATATAGACACACACACACACACATATACATACATATGTTGGAAATACAATAATGAGAAAGCAAGATACTGAGAGGGGGGGGGGTGAATCAGATCTTCAAAATTAAACACTTAAAACAAGTTGATCCACATTCATATATAAATGAATCTAATGTAATCTTAAATAGCATCCACACCATGAAATAAGTAACACATAACACAATAACTTGGTAACCTAGAAACCCAAATAGGTAAAACTGGGGTGGGGATGACACCCACAAAAGTCCCACTACTGCAGTAATAAAGTGTACCTGTTAAGGTTACAATGTTTGATTACAAGATGTAATCTACCTTGTTAAAGGTCTGCTCTGTTAAAAGCTTCAGATCATTACAATCTACCTTGTTAAAGGATTTAAACTTATAATGAAGTAAGCACTTTGTTAAGAGATAAATAAAGGCCTGCTAAAACCACTCTGTTAAGAGATTTTCACCTGATACAATGATTAGAAAGTCTCAAGTATTGATCCTTTGATATGCACTCTGATGCTGATGAAGGATCTCCTCTTTTCAGTATCTCTTCTGATCTTATAATCTGATATACCTTTACTCTGCTGTTCACTGTGTTATGCTCTGCTTGATCTCTGCTTCTGAACAAAATAACCCTCTGTGCATTTCACATCAAAATGCAGTCACTTCAACAATTCCTCTTCTGCCTCTTGTACATACATGCATAATAGGGTTTTGAAGCAATCTAATATATCTATACAGATCTGACAGTGAGATCTAGATCAACGATCAAGATTTGATATCCATGCCTTAATGGTAAAACAATTAATGCTTACAATGAGTCATGCATTGGATAAAACAATTAAATGCATAACTAACTCCATATAAGCATATTAAATGCACACAATGTCGGCCCAAAAAGCTTATACAAGTTAGCCGGATCACTTATCCTTGAAGTTTGTATCATTCCTGACAAGTATACAAAAACTGTTCTGCTCGGCCTTGCATAGTTTTAGCTCGGCCACAGTGATAGCCAACTAAAACTACCTAATGAAATTACTAAGTGTTGGTCACTAATCATCAACATAACTTAGAGATTAACAATCTCCCCCTTTGATATTAGTGGCAAAAACACTTATCATAACTTCTGTACATTTCATCAAAAGTATTGCCTAAGTACACTAAGTACTCCCCCTAGGAATATACTTATACAAAAAGTTTACATGCCTTCAAAATTTATCAAAATTTATATACAAGTGTACTTGTGTTGTACTGATGTATCCTTTCATAACTCCTTACCAACTTCTATACTAGCTTCCTCCTTCAGTAGTACTAACTTCCTTACTAACTTCCCCCTTGTTTTTGTCACTGATTGTTGGTGGGATTAAGTTATACTTATCCAAAAATTGCTTATGAAGCTGCAAGGTGGATTCAAATGTTGTATCCCAGCTATCCTTTGCAACCTTCATAACTTCCAGTTTTATTTCTAGCTCAGCAGCTAGACTCACTAAACTTTCTGCAGTCGATAGATTAGCACTGCTCTGTGATAACTCCTTAGCTTTTGAAAGTTCCTTCTGTATTACCTCCAAATGAGGCAACAAGCTTGTCTATATTGTTATCAACTTGGCCCTTATGTGACCATCTTCAGCCATAATCTCGGCTATTCTCCTTTGTGCATTTATCAACTTATTAAAATGTAAAGAACTGGAGGTAGTATCTTTACCTAAAGTAGCACCAGTTGATCTCAAGTCTAACTGTAGCTTCTCAACAAGCTGCAAATTATCCTTTGTGAAAAATTCAACATCACATAATTTCTTATACAAAGAATAAACATTGGCTGTAACTTTCTCTAAAGTTTCTACAAGAACATAAAGTTCAACCTGTTTTGTTTCTATCTCTTCTGAGATCTTCTCTAGAACTTTGCTCTCAAATCTTCTCCAAGACCATTGTAGAAGCTTCTCATTGCTGTCTATGTCCTCATCTATTACTTTCTGTACAATGGTGATGATCTGATCAATGATTGGAGCTTGAGGCATTTCATCCTCTAAGTAAAAAGCCTTTGTAAATATTTCTTTGATGTCATGCAACACCTGCTTTTGCTTTTGTTCTATCTTCATCTCTTCCTGTCTTTTCTTCCTTTTAAGTAACTCTTGAAGAGTCCCAATTTGTTCAAAAGATAACTCATTCGGATCCCATTGTGGAATGACAATGACCTCATCTAATGTTACATCTAGAATCGGAGACTTCTTCTTCAAGATCTTCTTCTTCTTCATTTTTGGAGAATTTATGCTCGGCAGCATAATGTCTTTCCCTTTGACACTTTCAGTATCCAATGCCTCCTTTAATTCTGTCAATATAGCCTATGGATTTGGCATACCACCAATTTTAGGACCTATGGGAGTGGATGATGTAGAGTGTGGTAGCTCAACCAACACTTGTGCTGCCTCTTCTTCTTTAGGCTTATCAAAAACTTCTATTGTTACAACTCCACTATCTAAAACTGTCTTTACAGCCTCTAAAATAGGTGGATCTTGTGAAGTTACCTCTTGTTCAGTTGTTTGATGTTGTCCTTCACCTTTCTGATCGCTAAAAACTTCAATTATTTCCTCAGATGCTGTGGTCTTCCCTTCTTCTTTATTAGTTGCCTTAATAGGTGAATCAGTGTCTTTTCCACTCGGCATCTGTTGTTCCTCGGCATTCAAATTGCTTGGATCATCAACTAGATAATCCATAGGATTGTCTACAGTCAGATCAAAAGTGTGTGTTGCATCTAATGCATCCTTAGTCTTGTCCTATTTAGTGGCAATTTGATCTTTGACTATCTGTGGTTCAGGGGTAGTCTTTTCTTCAACTGCCTGTTCATTTGGCTCGGATGTCCCTTCACCAGATTTCTTGTCTTTTGGAATGAGCAATCCAAAAATCTCTTTCTAGATCCTTGTGCTCTGCTGTACTAAACCTTCTATGTCATTCTTCAAAATAGCATATCCTCTAAGTTTTGGCACAAACCTGTTCTTGTACTCCTCAATGAATTTGGTTCGTTGTTTAGAGGTTAAGTCAGGAATTATTTTGGCTAATGTTCCTTCTTGGATCTATCTCTCAGTGGCAAGTGCAAATTACCATTTGCTTGACAGAAAGTCATATAGTTCATTAGGCACATGATTTCCTATCTCTGTAGGAGTCAATTTAAAGGTGCTCATCATGTCCAAGAGTGCTTCCTGAACTTTGTGCCTATATGTTGTTTTCAACTTGTCATATTTGATGAACTTGAATGTTGCTAACCCTGCTGAATTCCTTAAAGTATCACATACCTCATCAATGATTTTTGGTTTCTTGAATTGAGCTTTAGGTATGTTGGAGGGTTCATCATTTTCTGTCTTCTCCTCATCACTGTCTGTTGACAGATTTAATTTCCTCCTTGGTCTCTTTGCTGGCTTACTCGACACAGCCTTAGGAGTAACCTTTGCTTCCTTACCAGAAGTACTTTTAGCAACTTTTCTCTTACCATACGCTTTTGTTTGCACTTCTACTGGGGAAGTGACAGTAGATGCTCTTATTCTTGGACGATTAGTTGCAGGAGGTTTAACCTTGGGTTTGGCTCGGCTAGGCTTGGTTACTATAATAATTGATGGCTTCTTGCCCTTAGCCTTCTATGTAATTTCTTCTAATGCACTGACTTCCTCCTCAGTATAAATATCCTCACCTTGTCCAATGGATAGACCTAGAGGCGCATCCTCAGGTTCTTCATCACTACCCAAACCAACCATTTTCTTCAGATTTTTCACTATCTTCTCTCTTTTCCTCTCCATAGTTCCTTCATTAAAACTTCTAGAGATCTTAGCCTTAGCTTCATCAAAGTTTCCAAATCTCTCTACAGTGGTGTCAATTGCCTCGGCTAGGAGTGCAATGATGGTGGCTGATGCATCATCAACATTAATCTCATATGGAAATGGCTCCAAACATGTTATTCTAGGAATTACTGCCTTGATATAAGTGTTATTTGTGTCAGCTAGAAAACAAATTTCCTCATAGTGTTTCTCCACTAGTGACTTAGGAATCCTAGTCCTTAATCTCATTCTCTTCTTGAATTCTACAAAATAGCTACCCATAATGCTATTGAAATTGCTCCCTAGTTTCTTTATACATTCGCTGATCTGAACTGTAATGGGCCTTTCCTTTTTCCACACAATATTTCCTAGAGTAGGAAATGTATTATGAATGTAGAAGAATATACAAACTAGTAAAGAACCAAACTTACATGACGAGCTCTTAGCCTTTCTGATTGATGCAAGGTTCTCAACTAACTGTGTCTGTTGTAGCTCGGCAAGATCATATGTGTGATTCTTCTTCACAATTTTCCATGCCTAATCAAGTGCTATATAGGGAACACTGTCCAATCTACTGGACTGATAGAACTTGTGTGCAATTACCCTTACTCCAAAATCAAGTTCTAGATCAGTAATCGTAGAGATAGTCATACCTCTATTATTCCATACTGCTCCAATTTTCAATGTAATTTCCTCTTTACTATTATCCCTCATGGTTCACTTTCCATTCACTACAGGATATCCAATCACTTGATGAATCATACTCTTGGTGATCTTGACTGGTCCATTGTCTAGCCACATGCTCATGTCATGAACTCTGCTAAGGATAACTTTTATCCATTCATCTTTAAAACCCTGGGGAAAATCTAGGGCACGAGTTAACCCTTTTTTAGCTAAATGTTTGAATTCTTCCTTCAGAACTCCATTTTCACATAGTTTACTGTAGGATTTCCTCAATTCATTATCTCCTACATCTCCAATTTTAACCATATAGCATGATCGAACATCATAAATCATAAGTACCTTGGGAGGAATGGATGAGAGGGCTCCCATCAAATCACTTTGAATTGCACTTTCTGGAACGGCTTGAAAGTTGAGAGGTTCACATTCATCACTCTGAATTAACTAAGTTTTTTTTGGTTCTGCCTCCATACTCTTGGTTGGTGCAGAAGAACTTGCAGCCATACTTCTGAAATTTAGGGTTTAAGAGATGGAAAAATAGAATACCTCAGCAAGTGATGCTTCTCACTATTCTCTGTTCATTGTTCACTTTAATATTTCCATCGACACATTGATTAAATCTTCGTTCCTAGCTTCATTAGGATCAATTCTGCAAATCGCTTCAATCTCTCCGTAAATAGTAAAATCGCAAGGTAAAAATGAAGTGTCAACTGTTCATCCCTTATATGCTTCGAAAGGGTAAGAGTAGGTGAGCATTAAATGTTTTTCCTGTTTGAGTTAGTGCAAGCCAACTATCCTTGGCTTAACACAACTTGCATCCCACTCAGCTCACTACACTCGGCCTTCACAAAATTTACTTGGCCAACAAAACTCGGCACTTACTAAAGAACTCGGCTTTATGAATAGTACTTGGCACCTATCAGTGCAATTGATTCATCTCGGCATTCATCTTCAAAAATATGTCCTGGTGCATCTTAACATATGCAAATATGGAATTTTGTACATTTTATGTTAGGAACTAATGTAAGATAATAATTTTAGATACGGTTCCTTACATACCTCTTTCTCTTAGTTGGAGAGGATGTGATCACCTAATCCATTGGATTGGGTGACCTCGGCTTCATTAGCTTCACTGCTGCATGGTTCAGACTTCTTAACCCATGTCTTGTTCATCTGTTCCCTAATTTTCTCAATAGTAGGAGTTGGTACTCTAGTTTTTCAATCTTTCCTTGTGTTACCAATTGTCATACAACTGTGACAAACTAAGCTTCCATTCATCCAACTTTTAGACTTACCTCTGAAATGTGTCCTTAAGCAATTTTCTGGAACATGTCTGTACTCACTACAATAATGACAACTATGCCATGTATTGTAATCCCAATTGTAATGATTGCCTTTTCTTGGTTATTTCTCTTGTACCTTTGATGTCTATTATTGTTTACCTTTAGATCTACAATCTTGTGCTCTATGACCAAATTTGTGACAATTATAGAAATTACCATTGAGTCTAGGTGTTTTGCTTACCTTTGTCTTAAATTCACGTGCTTGATGTCCAAACTTATTACAATTAAATCAATAACCATTAAAGTTAGTGTTAGGATTGGACTTACCATTCTTGCTTTGGCATATGTTTTCTATATGACCTGGTTTTCCACAGTGGTGACAAATAGGTTTCTTGTTTCTCAGCTTTGCATTCTTTTTTTCACCTATCTTAGATGATTCTCCATCTTCAGTAGTTGTTTTTTGTTCAGTGTGACCTAATCCAGAAGAATCTTTAGGTCTTCTTGATGCTTCTACCGATTGTTCAAAGTAGCTCATAGCTACACTCGGATCATTCACTCTATTATTGATTTCTTTCTCAGATCTCAATTCATCTTTCAATTGACTGTTCTCAGATCTAAGATTAACAATCTCCAAGTCTTTCCTGCTGATCTCCTGATTCACAAGTAGTGGTTGATTTGCCATGTCCACTTGATTGATTGTCATGGTTTGGACATCATGTGTTCTTTTATCAAGTATGGTAGTCAGCAGTCTCTTGTCTTCTTCTGCCATGGCCTTGTCATCTTTGGCTTTCTTTTTCTGTTCAACAACTTCACACATTCTTATTGATTAGGCTTCTTGTTCCTTTTTCAAAATTTTGACTTCTTCACATAGTGCACTGTTCTTTTCCAGTAGATCTGCTATTGCTGCATCGCTCTTAGTAGAATCTCCATTCTAAAATAGATTTGTAGTGTCCTCTTCCTGATAATGAGTGTCATTCATCTGTTTGGCCAAATCTTTCCTTGCAGCCAAGGACTTCTTTAACTCTTGTCTTGCAGACTCAAGCTGTTGGAATGCTAGCTGAACATCAATCTTTTGATTCTCAATGACTTTACCCATCTTGTAGATCTCCATTTCAAGATCTTAATTCTCAAGCTTATTATAACCTTTTAGAGAACTCTAGCTCTGATACCAATTGTTGGAAATACAATAATGGGAAAGCAAGATACTGAGAGGGGGGGGGGGGTGTAT
>MU224948.1:2417668-2448535 GCA_018584345.1 Thuja plicata
TGGTCACTAATCATCAACATAACCTAGAGATTAACAACACACACACACACACACACACACACACACACACACACACACACACATATATACATATACATATACATATAAATACATACATACATACATACACAGACACACGTGCGTGTGGGTGGGTGTGCGTGTGTGAGTAAATATAATATAAATATATACAAATGGTAATGAATTTCATTTATTAAATATAATCAAAATATAAGTGGATATATATACACACACATATTATTGGATAAGGTATTCATAAAAGTTGAAATATATTTAATAAAAATGTGTGTGTGTGTGTGTGAATCCTAATTATATCTATCTAATGTGATTATATGATGTACATACTTTGATTGCAATCATCACATGTAATTTGATAGATTGATCAAGTGCTTCTCTCGTTAATCCATCCTCTAAGGACCGCTTATGACATGAACTTTTGCGACCCCTTAATCTCATTTTGAATAGGACCTCAAACCATAGAACTTAAAATCATATCTAGATTAATTTGATCACATGATACATACTTTGATTACATTTATCCCATGTACTTTGATATACCAGTCTCGCATCGCCCCACAAGCTCTCATTAAACACACATGACCTTAAACCATAGATCCTAAAATATATCTATCTTTAATGTGATCACATGATATACATAGTTTTATCACATTCATCGCATGTACTTCGATAGATTGATCAAGTGTTTCTCCCCTTAAGGCATGATCTCTTGTGACCCCTTAAGCTCTCATTTTACCTAGTACCTTAAACCATAAATAATAATATATCTATGTCATATGATCACATGATACATATATTGATCACATTCATCACATGTAGTTTGATAGATTGATCAAGTGATTCTCCCCTTAAGACGTGATCTTTGTGCCCCCTTAATATCTCATTTTACCTAGTTTGACCTTAAACTATAGATCCTACTTATATCTAATGTGGTATAAGGTCCAAGGTAAAATTAGAGCTTAATGGGTCATGAGAGCTCATGTGTCTTAAGGGGTCCTAATAGGATGTCTTAAGGGGAGAAGCACTTGATCAATCTATCAAACTACATGTGATGAATGTGATGAATGTATGTATCATGTGACCACATTAGATATAATAAGGATCTATGGTTTAAGTTTAGGCTACATAAAATGAGATCTTAAGGGGTCACGAGATATCATGTCTTAAGGGGATAAGCACTTGACAAGTCTATCAAACTACATGTGATGAATGTGATCAAAGTATGTATCATGTGATCATATTATATAGATACATTAGTATCTATGGTTTAAGGTCCTAGGTAAAATGAGAGCTCAAGGGGCCATAAGAGATCATGTCTTAAGGGGAGAAGCACTTGATCAATCTATCAAAGTACATGTGATGAATATGATCAAACTATGTATATCATGTGATCACAGTAAATATGGAAATAATTTTAGGATCTATGGCTTAAGGTCCTATGTATTTAATGAGAGTTTAAGGGGTCTGTATGGTTTGATATATCAAAGTACATGTGATAAACATGATCAAAGTATACATCATGTGATCACATTAATCTACAAATAATTTTAATAACTATAGTTTAAGGTCCTATGAAAAATGAGAAGGGTTCATGAACGTTCATGTCTCAAGGGATCCAAGAGGATGAGTTAAGGGGAGAAGCACTTGATCAATATATCAAATTACATGTGATGAATACAATCAAAGTATTTAGATCATGTAATCACATTAGATAGATATAATTATGATCCATGGTTTAAGGTCCTAGGTAAAATGAGACTTTAAAGGATCACATGAGTTCATGTGTTGTTTGGGGTCCTAATAAGATGGGTTAAGGGGAGAAGAACTTGACCAAAATCTATCAAACTACATGTGATGAATGTGATCAAAGTATGTATATATTGTGATCAAATTAGATAGATAGATATGGTTTAAGGGCCTAGGAAAAGTGAGATTTTAAGGGGTCATGAGAGTTCATGTGTCATTAGGGGTCCTAATAGGATTGCTTAAGGAGTTTCATGACAAGTCTTATGTTTTATTTCTTGATGTCATTTAAACCTATGTTATTGTTTGTTTCTACTCTAGGTTGTTTGTTTATCATTTTTTTCTAGTCTATGTTTATTGTTTGTTTATGTTCTACGTTAAATATTTCTATCTAGTCTAGTTTGTTGGTTTATTGTTTGTTTCTAGTCAAGGTTTGTTTGTTTCTAATAAAAAAAATATCTATAATTTTTTTTTTTAAATTATGTTTAAAACAAAAAAATACTAAATACAAAATATTAACAAATAAATATATTTTTCCATTTTAAAAAACACTAAAAACTAAAAATAGATCAAGAAAAAGAAAAAAAAAACACTAACCTTGAAGTTGAGGTGGTCAAAGGTGGGGCCCTCAAATTGGGATCTCATTCACTTTAGGCACAAAATGACTTGTTGGATGTTTTCTAAACAATTTAATAGTTTTTTTTTTATAATGGGATACTATTTTGTGGTAAATGGGATCCTATTTAGTTTTAAACGAGATTTCATTTCATAATTCTTGGCTCTAGATCTCTTCAACAAACGAGATCCCATTTTATTTTTTGCTCAATATTTCAAAGTAAAATAGGATCCTATTTTCTGCTAAACAAGATCTCATTTAGTTCATTATGATTTAGCCTTTTTAGGTAAGTCTAAAACTTCCACCACAAGTGGAATCATCTCTTTGCACTAACCCTTCAGCTAAAAGATGTCTAAGCAATCAATAAATTTCATTCAACCAACAATCACACTTACAGTTAAGGAGAAAAGGTAGAAAGGCCAACTAGGTACCTAAGGAGAGCTTTAACTCAACAAGTCAATGCAAACAAATGAATTTATTTCCTAAGCTCATGTTTCTAGATGTTAGGGAATGGTTAGCCTAGGCTAAAAGGGATGCCTAAGGGTAGTCAGAGCACTAAGCATTGTCACTGGAAACAATAGTTCTTTTTTATTTTAACTACACTATAACTTGACTGAAACATCAATACAAAAACTTTATTTTCAAGAAAATACAAAGCATTTTATTCTGATTTGATGTACACCTTTTCATCAATAAGGAATAGTCATCTTCCTTCAAATAATAACTTTTAAAAAAAAAATGGATAGTTGATGTGACTTATGTGATTTTACATACAAACAATTATGATATCTCATTTTTAGTACCTTCAAATAATAAATTAAATATATATGTATGTCATTGGTTGTTTTGCTGGTTCAATTATATGTTTTTTTGTCAAAATATATATTTGTTTTCTTCTAAACAATGAACATGCAAACCTCCCAAGGAAATCTTGATACATGGATATGTCAAAAATCTTGAGTTTTCCTTGAAACTAACTCATTTTTTGAACAAATTGTGTGTGGATCAGCAACATAGGCCACAAGAATATCTAGTTCATCTCCTCCATAGCACTTAGTTTTGTTTTATATCCTTCATACCCATTTTCCTCAATTCAAGTAGTATTAGTGTAGGTTATTTTAGGTGAGTCCCCAAGGGAACTAACCCTCTTTGGAGGTTGATATTTGATTATCAAAGCCCATAATTTGAGATATTTCCCATATTTCACTAGATAGAAAGTTTAAGTGTTTAGTAGGGGTGCACATCCAAGTGATTGCAATTTCTGTCACAGTCTATGAGACTATTCAAGTTAAAATAGTCTTATAAATTTATAATTTATGTGGTATTGGTATGTTTATGAAGAAGTTCATTCTTTTTTTATGTATTTTGTGTATACCAATCAATTCAAAAAGATTTGGTTTTGAATTTCTAGTGTAGATTTTGAATGAGAAGGATAAAAATAGGAAGAAGTTTTGAATCATTTATATATCTACAACTATCACCACTTAGGAGGAGAAGTAGTATAAATAAAAAAGTTGCAAGTCTAAAAGTAAGAACACTCTCTACATATCCTACTATGCCATTCCATTAGATTTTCATAAATAAGACAACTTTGATTCGTATGGATGCACATAGGAATCATATCTATATAATTTTTAATGGGGCATCCAACATGATTTAGCATAACATGATGGCATTTCCATGACTACCCTTAAGAGAATTTCATTTTCCAATGGAGATGACTAAACCACCCCGATGGAACATATAAAAAAATATAGAAATATTTGTGTAGTCTATAATATTAGTTAAGAGAATGTTACAATAAATCTATTGGTTGCCTCATTGAAAGGAATATCCCTTCAATGGTTTAGATTCTTGAGAGTGAACTCAATTACTACCTAGTATTAGCTAAGAGATGTCTTATGTAGGAACTTTGAAGAAAAATTAGGTCATTTACCCTTAATGGAGCAACTATTCAATATCCAAAGAACTCCACACAAACACACAACTTTAAGTTCAAAATTAATTGGGATTTTCTTCAGTTTATAAGACCATCTTTACAACCATCTCTTTTGTATTTTTTGAGAGCATTAAATAATTATATTTTTATAATGATCTAATTCATGGCTGGAGCTACACTTACCAATGCTTATGAAGCTACAATCAGATCTTAAAAAAACATTATACAAGCTAGTAAGATTGCATGTAGGTCTCCAATGCCAATTATTGTAGGAATAAAACCCTGTGTGAATACTCAAATACTTATAGTTTCACACTTACCACCTGCAATCAGCCAAATTCCCACCCAATAAAAGGTTGTCCCAATCCAATCTCTTGAACTCCAAGAGATAAAATCTACCCCCTCCAAGTATCTGGGAATAAATAAGTAAGCCCCAAGAGACATCAAACACAATATTATAAACATTACCAAGCACCACATCTGCCCAATAGACATTTACCAAGAAAACACTCAAGACCAAAGGAAAAATCTAAATACAATACCCTTTTAAGCCTAATATACCAGTACCACAAGAACTTCAAGGGACCTTGTGCTTGTCCAAAACATCTGAGAACAAGAATATGAGTTGCATTCCCCCTCAAAGCATCTTATTATTCTCAAGTATTAACAATTATTGCAACATATTCCCTACTTTATTATTCTCTTACACATGTTATTTCATTATAAATATGAGCATTGACAATGTAATGTTGAGACATCTTTTCCAAACATAGTGCAGTTTGCATTTAGAAATTTATTTCTATGGTTGTTTAATTATAGAATTAACATTTTCACAATTTGTTTAATTAAATTTATTAAACATTTAATTTAAACTCGAATATATATAAGTGTAGTTGTGCATATTTTATTGATATGGTGAACATCCATTAGAAGAAAATATTTTTCATCTTAGACTACGTCAAAGTAATTAATTGTAAATAGTATTTACAATGATTAAATATAACTTATAAACTTTTACAAATTGAGTTCTCACCCAAATACTATACATCTTCTAGTAATATGTAAATTCTTAAGTTGCTAAAGCTATTAAGAATTCACAAAAAAACATGCATATGTAGATACTTTATCCCTCTATGTACTCCTAGAAAGATAGACGCAATCAGCTATGAAGTATTCCCTTATAAAATAAAAGTTCTTCTCAAGTTACAAATTGCACTTTCATACTTTTTGAGCTTAACGTAGAGGGAAAAGGCTATGAACATGAAGAGATTTGTATTGATGTTTGTAAAATTGTCAAATTGCAATGGTTCAAGAACATAAATTGAAGGCTTTTAAAAATATTTTGTGGTTGATAGTGGTTTATAAGTTACATTACATGCTACATTCTTAAGTAAATGGATGCATTCAAAAAAAAGTTATTGGTACTACATTTCTCCAAATATAACTCTATTGTACAACTAAGTGCATTTTATGAGGTTGGTGATAAGGTTGATCCATGTTCACGGTCTATGGCAAGACTAAGTGTTCTATAAAAATTTTTAATGTTCCCAAAACTATTAACACATCTTAATTAGTTGTCATACACATGTTTCTAACAACACAAATAAATTTGAATAGATAGAATGTAGTTCCATCTACCTAAACATACAAAAACTCTTGTGAAGTCTTCTCCATTAGATTTGCTACGACTCTAGACGCCCATTTATAGATCAAATTGAACAATCAAAATCCACTCATAACACATATAATCAAAATTTGATTTCAAATATTATTTCCTTCATTATTAAATCCAAATAAACCTCTATTTTAATAAAATATTATTATTATATTCTAATACCAATCAGTCAAGAAAAAAATGTACTAACTCTATTTCTTCCCCAAAACTATGCATACACAACATGATATCATTATTAAATCCAGAAAATCCTCTATTTTAACAAGAGACGCAAGTGTCAAAGTTCCTGCCTATTGTGTAATGTTTTTAGGGGTAAGATATGGTGAAATGAGAATGTGTTTAAGGTATTGTGAACAAATTGTGTCACACTAATCATGTAGAAATAAGAAGATATATTTTGGCACCAAAACAAAACAATATTTGAATAGTATGTTGAACAAAAGTTCATTATCTTCCCAATTAATTGTAACTTATGAAAGAATTTATGGGGAAATCTAAGTAATGTGAATTGAAAAAGGATCAGTTGTGTGGGAAGGGAGGTTTTAAATTTTCCAAGCTACCTTACTCCAAAAAGAAATCCAAAAGCACCAAATCAGTTTTGTAGAAATTAGAAGTCAAAAGATGCACACTTATTTTTTTGGTTTATGTAAATCCCCAAGTCTAGAGTTTGAATACTTACTCTAGAATTATAGAGTTGGGATTTTGAGTATGAACAAATTTCTAAGGATGGAAACCTTGACGGGATGCAAGAATTGAAAGACTAAAATGAAAAGGAAAACAAAAAATAAACGTTTAAATAAGAATGTTAATCAAATCATTTTCTCATAAGTCTAAGACAAACAACATAACATGAACATTGTGAATCTATTATAAGATTTAAATTATTATAAAAATAGAATAAATGTAAATGAATTTTTAAAAAAAGCAATAAATGTATTTATCTAAAACATTATAATAGAAGATATAATATGATGGGACATTAGTACGTAAATGTCTATGAAATTCAAATGAGTGCTTTCAAATCAGTAGTCTTGTCTATGTCATTTTGGTTCTCAATTTTGAAGTTGTACATTCGATATTATAAATGAAAATATGATCTTCTATTCCTATATAAAAAGTAACTTTAATGCTTAACAATTTAGAAGAGAAAAATATAATGTTTGTCTTGTATAAATTTGTATAATGTACACTTATGGATAATAATATATTTTTCTAATTATAATATAATAATTATTTTGATTTTGCAACCAACATATGTGTTTGATATATTGAATGGGGTGAAAAGAAAAATAATTGTGATGATTTTGTAACTTCAAATTTTCATATGTATACTTCAGAAAAAATAGTATTATTAATGATGAGAAATATGGTCAGCTATTTATTATTTTAATAATATAACATAACAAAATAGTAAATAGGACAAAAGAAATAAATTATTATTAAAAATATAAATATATATTTAACTATTAATATCTTATATTTATTATTTTAATAAAAAATAATAATAAATAGAACAAAAGAAAAATGATCAAAATAAATTATTTTATAAATTATAATAAACATTTATTCTAAGTATTAAGAGTTAAATTTAAAAATTTAAAAATAAACAATTAAAATTAATATGATTGATTAATCTAATTGAAAAATTAGACTAAATGAATGCAATAATTATCCTGCCAAAACAGAAACTAATAAAAAAAAATGATTATATTCTAATATCAATCTCTCAATATAAAATGAACTAACTATATCATTATCCATCACCTGCAACTTAATGTGATTACATTGTAACGCAAATTCTTTTAGAATTTTTTTTTAAATTTTTAAGAGCTTATTTTTGTGTACAGAATCAAGAAAAAGCAGAACTCTTTGACATCGGCCTTCTCTACGGCGAGCGTGGATCGAACATGCGACCTCAAGATCTCCAGTCTGAGATTTCTGAGTGAGAATGGAGAATTTGCAGTTTCTGATGAGATTTATTAGTCCCACATTTGTTAGCTTGAGTAAAAATAGGTGAATGGAGATCAATATAATACCTTGCGTGTAAGAAGTAATATTCACGGAGCCGCGTGGTCAAGACATAGCGAACTATTCTTTCGCCTTTTACTAAAGAATACCGTGTGTTGGCCACTCAAAGCGGCATACGCCAATTTTTGGAGGCTTTCCTCTTACTTGAGGAGGCCCACAACCAAAACTAAAATTAAAAGTTTGACATGTTAAATAGTTCAAGTAGGTGGAAAAACTTCTCTACAATTGAAATTATGTAGGGAGGCTTCTATTTGACGTCAAAATAGCTATATCATTTAGGGAGACTTTATGTTTAAAGATAATTGGTTATATTAAAAAAAATGTTGTATGCTTACAAATTTCCTCAAATTTCTTACTATCTTTGGGTGTGCATTATATAGGGCAAGGTTTACATAGAGTAATGATAAGAGTGCGATGATAGTGAAACAATGAGGAAAAGTGTATGTATAGTGCATGTGTTCTAATTGATGCGATTGTAGGTGAAATAATAAGGAAAAGTGTACATTGTATTGGGGTTAGCTAGCTTGACACCTTCCCTTCAGATTGAATATCTACCTATGTGACGACTTTCTCCAAGTCAAATTGAATATCTACATATGGGAAGGTATATATGTGATGCCCTTCTCCAAGTCAGATTGAATATCTACATATGTGACACCTTTCTCCAAGTTAGATTGAATATCTACATATGTGATATGTGACACCTTTCTCCAAGTTAGATTGAATATCTACATATGTGATGGTGAATTTGTATATTCATAGTTTATATGTCAATTCCCTATAATTATAATATAGAGATGTATGTCACATATCCTAAAAATGATGTATGCCATATATAATGAAAATGATAGTATTTGCAGGGTTAGCACATTCTATGCGGGAAATTTGCACATGAATATCTTTTGTAATATTTAGGTTTACGTTGAGTATTCAATGTGGCATTCCTTAAATCTTACTTTCCTTCTCTTTTTGAACCAATTTCAACTCAACATTCACTAAGTGTGGATAGTAAATACTTACACAAATTTATACAAGATAAGGTCATACAAACGTCCACATGTATTTATCAAGTTCACATCATTTGTTTGAAGCCAAGGTAAGGTAGTATGTAGGCCGGGCAAAGTAGTACAATCTTCAACAACTTTGTTTTGATTTTCCACTACTCACTAAAGATGTAATGGGGTCCATCACTTACCATCAGAGAATGAAGGATTGATATGCAACCATGCAAACTTCATGGAGCCTTGTGTGTGCCTTGATAGCCTTTTGCACTGGCCTCCACAAGTCAAAAATACTTCACACTAGTGCACACAATTCAACAACATACCGTCTATAATCTAGATCACCCAATTTTATCCACTTGTTATATGGAAAACAATAACCAAGCTTGATCCAATTAGATGTAGACTATATTTTGATAATTTTATGCTTCCTTATAAACTATTGCATCCAATTATTATAGAGGAGAGATAAACCATTTTAACCAAACTAGTTTTCACCTTGTGGACTATACTTGGTTGAAGCACTTCTAGACCATTATGTTCACTTGTTATTTTGGGAAAGAATCGATCCATTAAGTACTTAAAAAAAGAGAGAATTAATAGCTATGTCCTCTAAGATAACAATCAAGAGGTAATCCCTATAAGCGAATTTCAACATATCCCCAATAATCACCTGTGAATTATCTTCAATTGTAAACTTATTAATGCCCGAGTAATGTGTAATTTTTAGCTTGCCAACTAGAACTATAATCTCAATTTTATTATGCATTTCAATATCGACATTCAACAAGAAAGGGTAAGTACAAAAGCCAAGTGATAATCGTTAAAAGATATTTTTTGAAGGAAAATCAAGCATCCCAAAAAAGCAATATGAGATCAATATGTGCATATAGTACCTATTGTTTCTTCATAAATTGACGATAATATGTTGATACAAATACACACTACTATGCCATAAAGAAGAATTAGATAGTTATTCCCATGATTAAAACCTTAGAGGAAAGTGCTTGCAAAAGCAATTTCAATAACATGCTTTAAAATTAAACAATACGTAATCATTAAATAGAAAGAACAAGACAAAAGATAAAACACAAAATTTGCATGGGGAAAACCCTTTCAGGTAAAAAAAAAACCTCACATTCCCAAAATTGAGAGTCATTATATTATTCGGCAATAGAATACAATTAAAATACAATCTTTAAGCTCTAAGCCTCACATGGAAATTTACACCCCGCTCTATCTAGGAGAATATCTAGCATAATCTCTCTCTCTCTCTCTCTCTCTCTCTCTCTCTCTCTCTCTCACACACACACACACACACACACACACACACATAGCAATACTTGTATTGATCTAGAGCTTACAAGGCACATATTTTAAGCTTTACAAGCTAGACACTAAAGAAATCAATCTCCATTTTCAACAAAGCAATAAAGCTAAGTAAAACACTTCATTAATGAACCCAACTTCATCTCAATAAAAAAAAAAAATCTTCTTTCTTGTGCATAAATCTCCAAAGAAATAAAATCCTTCCTTAGCTTAGCCTCCAAGAAAAATCAACCAAAAAACTTCTCTATTCTTTTGCTCACAAAACTTGACTCCCAAGTCTTCATTGAAAGTTATCAAATCCATTTTTTTAATCTTTTGATTTCAAGCTCCTAAAATTGGGATAACTCAATGTGCACCAAATAATTAATAAAATTAATTATTAGTGTTAGAACTCAAAGGCTAAGACACCTTAATCTCAACATTCTTCCACTTGTCGAAGACTTGTCAATAGTCACTTGAAGTGCCAAGATTTACATTACTAAGAGCCACTCAATAAAAAATACATCATCACCACCATCTATGAAATCCCATGGATCCAAAAACATGCTCTCGTGTTCCATCAAAACACCTGCAACAACATCCAAGGTGTCCACCATCTCAAGAAACAATCCATGGTGAATATGCATATGGAAGAAAGGAAACAAGCCGAGGTGGACATGCATTAGTCCAAAGAACACAAGCATAAGAACCTAGTGACATCAAAGGCTACAAGATGCTGCCACCACTCCACTTTGCTCACGAGCTATATCGAAGCATCAACAACATCAATTTTAAAGATCATAATTCATTGCTCCCATCCAACTGATAAACCCATGAGACTAAATAGAATCCATAGAAAATGCTAATCAATTCTAGTCACCCATACCTCGAAGGTATACAACATCAACAAACTCATGCCACCAACATAACCAACCCGTAAACTACAACCTCAATCTCAACATGCAACCAGTCGATTAAGAACAAACATTTATAGGAACTCCCACTGCATGGGTAATGTCAAAACTGAAAGAGCAAAGGCATACCGAGTCTACCAATCACAACAAATAGAAAATGTAACCATGGAGTACCAAGGACCATCGACAAAGATATGTAGATTCTGCAACAATAATACTGCAAGAAACATCTGTCTCCACTAGTATCCACAACTCTACCATGTTCTCCATATTTGACAAAAGAAAGAGATACATGACCATAAGTGTCATCACCCAAGATCCAAGTGACAACACATGACCACAACCTAGTGCTCACTACAACTCCACCTAAAACCTCACATCCAATGTCAAGTGAATCCAAATATATACAAAGATCAATAAGACTTGAGAGAGAAACCAAAAACCATAAACATGTAGCACATCCTTCTAAAAACACTTCTAAATGCCAACTATGTCAAGTATGATATCCTCCGAGACCCATGAGAAAAGCCACAACAACATCTAAACTCATTCAACCTCAAGAGATTAAAAATAACATAATATCAAGTATCTACATGGATGTAAGCCTCTCAAAGAAGATCAAAATATTACATTTCCCATTTTAGGAAATCAACCCAATACAATCTCGTATGATCATCATAAATGAAAATAATCCTCAAGGAGATAACCACGCTATCCATCTCTCACAATGGATCTCTCCAAAACCATCTGACCATAGCTCAAGATCCATGAATATGAAAGAAAAACATAAATCACTTGAAATATAATGGGAAATACCTCTCAATTAATAAACTGTTGAGTAGACCAAGAGTGAGAATGAGAATGCTCTTCCAAGATATGAAAGCCATCACGAACCATCCAAGAGAAATCTCCTTGTAGGTCTCTATTGAACTCACATTCAACCAAGGCGTAGGATCCTCAGACTTCTTTCTGAAATCTCATCAAGAGTAACCATCTCACCAATATCTCTCTCATCTCAAGAGAACTCCAGCCTCACCTAAGTATCTATGTATCCATGAGTACTAGCAAAATGATCAATTCATGCAAAAATCAAAATGCATCTAAGCACTCTCATGAAGCTTCTAAGGCATATAACCAAGGCACCCAATTAAAAGAGGACTCACCAGACTATTGTTAAAGCTCCAACTGAAGAATTAGGAACCCATTATGACATCATGATCTAACCATCCCCTATGAGGAGATCATATGTTCTAAGTGAACATACTATAATCTTAAGAGAAATGTATCATGCCAAAACCCTAATGTGCAGTCAAGAGTGTAATAACTCCATCTTGCTCTACCCCAAAAATTGGTGGAATTGGTTTTCCATTTTGTCAAACACTTGGCATGAAAGTATTAAAATTTTAATTTTCTCTAATTTCTTTGTTCATGAGATATTCTAAGGTGTTCGGTTTGGGCTAACAACTAAAGAAGACATTCAATGCATCCTAAGAGGAACAAATTTGAAAATGGCCTTATCTTGATCTACCTCAAATTACACTCATTCTTACACTAATTTACAGTCTTCCAATACATAGGTATTTCAACAAATAGTTTGCATACCATTCAATGATATTTAGGTTGAAACATACAAATACTAATTCTCACAAATTGTAAGTATTGAGTTCTGACCTGAATAACCATACCCAACACCACAAAACTACAAGTTCATAAATAAACATTTGGTCAAACACTTGTTAGTTGGAGCATTTAGTGATTTCATTTGTCCATCATCGTAATTTTGTCAAACACTTCGCATGCATCCCTTGAGTTATAAATAATTCTCTATTTACTAAATGAAGCTACTACACCTCTTGATTTAATACCAAAATTACTCTTTCATATATAGGACCATTGTATGGAATATAACCTTCATTACAACCAACATATGTATACGAATGAATTTTTTTGGAATACATAAATGATAAATGATTATATTTGCAGCTTATTACATGAATATGATTGCCTAATCTGACCTGTAACTACTGAAGCTTATCTTGTCTGATTGCTTTGTTAAGTAGACAATCTTCCTCAGCACAATAATCTCTGACTTGAAGACCACATTGTATATAATGTTTCCATGGCTGTAACTTGAGACTCTTAGGGATTGGAATAATATTAGACCCAGTGTCATGTGAGGAGTGGTTCCCAAGGCTACAATAGTTTCCTTAAACAATGTTAAACAACTCAACTTCAGGAATTTAGTCACCCACACACAATATCAAGCCCTAAAATTTGTGATCAACATTTCATGAATACTTTTGCATAAGTGATATATGACACCAATCTGGAGTAATTTCCACCTGTATGAAGTCTTCTTGGTCGCAACCCAAACATGGAAGGATGAATATTTGTCCACAAAAAATATACAAACTTCACCTAAAAATGGTTGAAGACGCTTTGGAGGATTCTGACCTAGGGCTACGTCTAGGCCAAGCGAAACACTAGGAGAGTTGTCCTAGGGTTTGAAGCTTGTCTTTTTCCTTCGAAGGGACTTCATTTCTCATATAATTTGGATATGTGTAACGTTGATTTGGTTCTTGTGCACCATTATCATTGTCAATTCCTTCATATTCAATCAGTGGCTTGTCATTGCCAATGTCCACACTTCCATTGTCCACATCTGCATGTTCATTTTCAAATCCTACATTTTCATCTTCAATCCATACATTCTCATTTTCAATATTATTGTCATAAATCATTTCAAATTCATGTTCTTCTTCACTTGAAACCGCATTTAAGGGTGGGCCTATGCCCTCATCTTCATTAATATTTAGCATAGCTTGTCTCTTGTTCCAATGGGCAACCCTATCCATTTCTCTATACACTTCAATCTCTTCATTTGTGAGCTTTCAACTTCCTCTTCTGTTTATGCTTTTGACGACTACTACTCCCCATGGTGAGACCAAAAAGGTGATGCAAAAACCTTTAATAATAGAGAAATTCCAACAAAAATGGTGTAAAAAGTATTTTTTTCTCTTCCACTGCTGCAATCATGTGATATTCTCTGCAAAAAAATGTGGTTCTCGGACTGAGGGACCCAAAGAATCATTGTTTGCTTATGGATGCCAGTAAAACAAATCGGATATCCAAAATCTCCCGCTCAAAATTTCCTTCCCCTCAAATTTACAATTTTGAACTTTTTCGTTTTCATCCTATTTTGAATATTTATTTTACCTTTTCATAACTCTTATAATTTTTTTTGTATAATATCAATATTATACTCTCTCTCTCTCTCTCTCTCTCTCTCTCTCTCCCCTAGGTATTCTTGTTATAATATAAATATTAATAAATATTTAATACTAATATTATACTATTATACAATAGAGAAATACATAATAATAATATAATACTAATTTATATAATATAATACTAATATAAATAATTATATAATACTAATTTGATAATACTAATGCTAATGAAATTTATTATATATAACGTAAAAATAAAAAATCAAAAAATCAAAAAAAACATTTAAAAATTTGGGCGGGATATATCAGATATCCGATATGTTTTCGGATATCCGATTAGCCTTGGTTTTTGCCTTGGGTTTTGGCTTTGCAATGCCAAACGTGGATGGTCAACCCAAAAGACGTGTTCACCATATTTCCTCTGATCTTCAGACTTCAACCATGTAGCTGACGACCTTTTTTTCATCCGAAATTGATGAAACAAAAAAGTGTTTCTTAAAGAAATTATAAGCTTTCCATCAATACAATTGTTGTTAAATTTCGAGTTCAGTAAGTAATTATTACTTATTTTCTAACTGAGTTATCTCTAAAGTCCTAATTGACAGACTGGTTGAAAAATAACTATAGCTTTCAAACGGTTTAACCTTTTTAAAATCCAAAACATGTGTCACATTCTATGCTTCGCCTACTATAAGAAAAAAAAGTTTTCAATTTTGTAAAGTTTAGAATTTGTTAAGGTGGTCAGACACGAGAGTTTTTTATTCTAAATAAGTTATAGCAAAAAAATCATAATTATTATTTATTTGGGATAAAATTACACAAAAATATGCGTCACATTCAGGCACGAGTCTACTACTTATATCTAGAATCTTGTGAAAATATATCATCATTTGATTATGATTAAGGTGGTCAGACATACACATACTTTTTATCTTTTTCCTGAAATTTTTGTACTACTGCATTGAAATCTAAAGTTTTCAACAATTAGATTAATTTTTTTTCAGATAAGGGCTAGTAGTTTAGAAATTACATTCAATTTCCTACAGATTCTGTTCTTACAACTTTTTCACATGAGGTTGATAAGATGTTCAACTTTTTACGTCAAGTTGACTAACCCCGATTTTCTCATTTTTCATTGCCACTTAAGGCCATAGCTTGACATACCATGATCCTACACATACCCATTGGATATGTAAGAAACAATCTTTTCTTTACTTTGATTGTCTTAAAATGATACTTAACGTGTTAGTAAATTATTTTATGAATGAAATGCATGGAAATAATTAATTGGATAGATTAAGCACATTAATTGTATGTTATGGGAATGAACCTAGGAATATGTAGTAGAAACATCCTTTTTAATGGACTAGTTAATGTTGTTAGTAACAATGTTAGGGAACTCGGGGAAGGACTTAAGTTCTACAAACCTTAATGTCAATAA
Organism: Thuja plicata; assembly: GCA_018584345.1. NCBI lineage: Eukaryota > Viridiplantae > Streptophyta > Pinopsida > Cupressales > Cupressaceae > Thuja > Thuja plicata. The sequence goes on from MU224948.1 coordinate 2,433,600, forward strand.
GTATGTATTGAATCAATGAATAGTAACTAATGATGTTTATAAAAAAAAAAAAAAAGAAATTGACTTGAACTTTAGTAGTTTGATGGCTTGTCCTCCCAGGTTCCTTGGTGGGGCGTTACACATGGTTCCTTACATGAGAAACATAACTTCTTCCTCCTTAGTTCATTCTTAGATTCTTGATCTATCTTTGGTGGTGTATACTTATGTTGCTTGAAGCCCTTTTGGCTTGGTTTGTATGTGCTAAAACCTTTCCTTTGTGGCTGAAAAGGTGTAGTCTCAAGGTCAAGCGCTAGCTCAATAGCATCATGTAGCATTTTAGGCTTATGCGCTTTGACCAATCCTTTCAATCTATCGCTCAAGTCTTCAACAAATAGCATTGTGACTCTCTTTTTTGTCATATCTTAAACCATGATAGAAATATTTTGGAACTCATTGACATAGGATTCCACATGTCCCACTTGTTTGAGTTGTGCCAAGTCTATGTAATACACCTCTATGTATTTCCTGTCAAACTGAGCAACAATCTTGCTTACAAATTCCTCGTAGGAATGCATCATGACATGATCTTGTAACACGAGTCCATGGTTCCACCAATCATAAGCTACTTCTTCCATATGCATTATGACAAATTGTATAGCTTTATTCTCCTCCATTGGTTCAAGTGATAAGAATGTGTCTAATTTGTGAACCCAAGCTCTAACACTTGCCTTTCTGCTTCCATCAAAAGTTGGTAAAAGAACCTTATTCAAAGCTTCTTTGTATTCCTTGGGTTGAGTGTCTTGTCTACTTTTCTTTCTAGGTCCTTTGTCCTGCCTTTCCCATTTGAATTTGGCCTTATCTTTCCACTGATTCATGAACTGATTTAGATTAATTAATCCCCTGACTCGATCTGGAAGTGTTATGTAATCATCACAAGTGGGCATGACATCATCCATGATATTTGTCTTTTCTGCCTCTTCCTCAAGAACTTTCTCTTCAGCTTCATTTCTTCGAGGCAAAAATGTCGATCTCAATGGCTGATCAGACCTTGAAATTGCTGTCCTAACAACATTAGAAGCTCCTCAAACAGGATTTTCATGACCTATCTCGCTACCTTCCCTTTCTTGATTTTGTGTCTGTTGTTGTTGGATGCTCAGATTACCGATTGCATTCAATAGTTGTTGGGACGACATGAACATTTGCATCATTTGTTGTTGTTGTTGAGCAAAATGTGCCAGAACATCCTGGATATTAGGTTGTCCACTCCCTCCATCATTTCTCTTCTCTGCCCATGTTTAAGGGGTTTTGTTTCTACTGCCTCCTGTTGTTTTGCTTTGCGCCTAGTTATATAGTATCGGTGATGGCCAATCTCCTGGGAGTTAATAGACCTAATTCCAATCAATCATGCATTTGTTTTCACTATAAAATATTGCCCAACCCTCATGCAATGATGTTACCAAATGGGCCCTAATGACACTTCACAAGTTGATAGGAGTTGTGGCTCTAATACCACTATTATAACTGTGTCTCAGTCTGCCCCAGAATATAGTAGGATTGGTTTGGTATTTTGTCAAACACTTGACATGAAAGTGTTAAAATTCTATTTTTCTCTGATTTCTTTATTCACGAGATAGTGTATGGTGTTCGTTTTGAGTTTACAACTAAAGAAGACACAATGTAGCCAAGAGGAACAAAATTTGAAAATGGCCTTATCTTGATCTACCTCAAATTTTGAAAATGGCCTTACCTTGATCTGCCTCAAATTGCACCCATTCTTATACTAATTTCCAGTCTTCCAATGCATAGGTATTTCAATAAACAATTTGTATACCATTCAATGACATTTCAGTTGAAACATACAAATACTAATTCTTACAAATTATAAGTATTGAGTTCTGACCTGAATAACCATACCCAAATTTAACACCACAAAGCTACAGGTTCATAACTAGACGATTGGTCAATCAGTTGTCAGTTGGAGTATTCAGAGACTTGAGTTGTCCATCATGGTAATTCTATGAAACACTTTGCATGCATCCCTCGAGTTATAAATAATTCTCTGTTTACTAAATGAATCTTATGGTTTGCTGTAACTTGAGACTATTGGGGATTGGAAGAATCTTAGACCCAGTGCCGTGTGAGGAGTGGTTCCCATGGCTACAGTACTTTACTTCAACAATGTTAAAGCACTCAGCTTCAGGAATTTAGTTACCCACGTACATCAAACCCTAACATTTGTGATCAACATTTGATGAAGAATTTGGCATAAGCGATATATGTCACCAATCTGGAGTAATTCCACCTATATGAAGTCTTCTTGGTTGCAACCCAACCACGATAGGATGAATATTTGCCCACAAACAAATATACGAACTTCACCTCGAAAAAGAATGAAGGCGCTTTGAAGGATTTTGACCCAGGGCTATTTCAAGGGCAAGCGAACCACTAGGAGAGTCGTCCTAGGGTTTGAAGCTTGAACTCATCGTTGGAGAGAATATCCAAACAAAAACATATGTCGTGAATGAACGACCAAGCTGTGATTTCCCTTTTATATTGCCTTTTCCTCTAATATTAGACTTTCAAACATTGAAATATCTCCTAATATGGCTTACATTTGATTTTCTCATAATATGTTTTTTTTTCGCCCTTTTTTCTCTATTGGCTCTAAAAGGTTTAATTGTTAATAATGTATTAAGTCATCCCATTTTATAACATGCCATATCGTTATATTTTAACCTTGGGTTAGCGAAAAAATTCACCCAAATCACTTAGACGTCAAAATTATAAAAGGGGCCCGCCACATTAATTAAATATGGTTGAGTAATAATTTACGCCTGGAATTAATTCTATTTTTTATTAATAATATAGTTCCCTTGTAAGTCATTTTTGCTCTAGTCTCCCGAAATAATAAAGGCGAGCAAAGTTATTCATATTTATGTGTTAAGTGGGAGGGGGCATTACAAAGAGTGTACCATGGCGTAACACCAACACACTCTAAACCAACATCACCTGTCAAGCACCACCAACACCTCGACCAAAGATTTTGAGAGTCCTCCATGGTTCTAAGATGTTACACATCCTCATATAGTGTATATGCAAAGGTGAAGGAACAATTCTGCAACAACATGCTCTAAGAATCTCTCCAACCATCTGCATCACTAAAGAAGATCATCTATCACCACATGATGAATACATATTCACGGCTAAAGCTCCCATTGAATCATGATATTGGACTCTCTAATCACATGACACACCATTTTCCCATATCTGAAAAATCATTTAGGTACACACACAAGTGTATAGCTAATCACACCAAGTGAAACCAAGATCTCCAAACCAAGGAAATGCACTATGCCATAGGACCCCATAACCAAATATTTAGGTACTCATTCATCATCCATCCTCTCATCCCAAAGCAACCACACCAATGCACAAGTGACCACAGACAAGGCCATTTGACAAGTCTACACCAACAATAAATTAAATTTTATGGCTATAGATAGTCCACATCTGAGTTATCCCACTACAATTGAATAGGTAATCAACCCACACAACTGCATAACTTCTCGATCCAATCATTGCAACATGCAAACCCACTATCACATCAGTGACATGCAAAGTGAAATCTCAAGGAGAACAATCATGTAGACAACATGACTTAAGCACCAGATCAAGCACAAATATGTTTTGGCAATCAAGTCCACATCAAGCACCATAGTAGATGAATCCATCAAGCATCACCACAAAAATGATGAGTGAGTAATCATGTACCAACATCTCCAGCAGAGAAAACATCACACCCTCTCTCACCATGTATGAAGCATGCATGCAGAACTACAACTATATCTAGTAACATCCCAAAAGAACTAGGGTCTAGAAAATAACTTTTCAATAGATCCACAAAACCACAAGTCCTTTTCTTGACCATGCAAAACCACTATGTTCAAGAACACCCACGCACATCTATACCAACTTCTCATATGTAAGACTCAAAAAGTAAAAAAAGCACGAAATAACTTAATCCAAAATAATGAATTGTCATACATGAGCATCACCATAGATTTTTAAGGAAAATCTATAAACCCCTAAGATCCAAGGAATATGAATCCAAGTCATGCAAGTAGAATCTTCCATACGGAAAAAACAGTTTAGGAACTCAAGTCCCACTTGCAAACAAACACAACCACCATTAGTTTATACATCTGAGGGAAATAGGTTGTTCTAAAAGCTTCCAAATCATTTGATGATCAACTCGATAGCCTCCATGTGTTCAAAGTAACAAAAGTAGCACCTTCCAATACTGGGAAAAAGAGCACCTAACATAGGCACCCCGCTCCATAATTGAAAAAAAAACACAAGCTTCTCCATATTACCAAGGAACCTTTCATAGGCACCCAATATGAAAACTTTGTTGCATGCAACCACAAAACATAAAAAGGCACTCCCCATGCACCAAAAATTATATTGCTATCAAACAAGAGCTTCAGATCAACATCATTTCAACATGATCAACTTTGTTTCTCTATCTTCACTATCCTTCAAATCTTGCATTGTTCAAAAACTTAAACAACTACAAGACTTCCACTCGTCAAAGGATCAATCTTCTTCAACAAATTCCCTCAAGCTTGCCAAGCTAATAAATCTTCATAGAAAGACTACCCAAAACCTAAAACACCAAGAAATCTTACATGCATTAACATGTAAGCAACCTGCAAATCCTGGAACAAACAACTGATACCAAATGAAGGGAAATTGGGCATCCCAGAAAAGTAATCTGAGATTACTATGTGCATCTAGTACCTATTGTTTCTTCACAAATTGATGACAATATGCTGATACAAACACATACTACTACGCCATCAGACACAATTTATTTCCCACGATTAAAACCTTAGAGGAAAGTGCTTGCAAAAGCAATTTCAGCAACATGCACTTTAATTCAACAATATATAATCATAAAACATAGAGAACAAGACAAAAGATAGAACACAAAATTTATGTGGAGAAAGCCCTTTCAAGTAAAAAACCCACTCCAAAAACATAGTCATTGTAATATTCAACAACAAAATACATTTACAATACAATCTTTAGGCTTTAAGCCTTTACATGGAGATTTATGTCCTGCTCCATCTTGGAGAAAATCCGGTAAAAATAACCCTTGTGAAATCTCTCTCTCTCTCTCTCTCTCTCTCTCTCTCTCATACCACCTCTAGCAATACTTGTATTTATCAAGAGCTTACAATGCACATATTTCAAGCTTTACAAGCCAGACACCAAAGAAAGCAATCTCCATCTTCAACAAAGCAATAAAGCTGAAGAAAGCACTTCATCAATGGCTCCAACTTCATCTCAAAAAGAGGAAAACATCTTCTTTCTTGTGTATAAATCTCCAAAGAAAGCAAATCCTTCCTTAGCTTAACCTCCAAGAAAAATCAACCAAAAAACTAATGCATTTTTTATTATCACAAAACTTGACTCCCAAGTTTTCATAGAAAGTTGTCATATCATTTTTTTTAATCTTTTAATTTCAGCCTAAAAGCAGGATAAATCAATATGTACCAAATAATTAATAAAATTAATTATTAATGCGGGGACTCAAAGGTTGAGATACCTTAATCCCAACATTTTCCTCCAACAAAACCTAGATTATCTTGAGAAGCAAGGTTAAATATGAGCTTAATCTCAATAGTCATTAATGCCATTTAACATACTCCTCATCTTCTCAATGTACCACCTTTCCCCGTGTTTTCCCTTTATCAAGAAGTATAAGAATGTAGTTCACATCGAAGTAAACAATGTCAATTATTCAAGGGAGCAAGATTGTCCTCAAGTTGATTATAAGATAAATAATTTACACTCAAGTTCACTTAGTATAATCTCAAGGTCTCAAATTGTAAATCAATTTCAACCAACCCTCAAACTTTAAACCGAAAGGAAACTAAAACAAAGATTTGCCTTGACCATTCCCACAAATATTTCTAACCTTGGATGTACCCAAGTTGCTCAATCAGGAATTGGCAAAATTAACCTCAACTTTGCTTATATCTTTCCAAACCATTTTTGGGTACTAATAATCTATAACTAACAAAATTTACCATTAAAATGATTGGGATCAAGAAATTTACACGACAAAACTTACAAGCATAGCATATTTTCCATTCAACTTGATCTTTTTGCAATAATAAGAATATTATATTTATAATGTTCATTGAAATGAAAAGGTCATGTACTAGTATTTATATGACTGATTTTATGGGAAAACTTACAATCAGAAATGAAAAATTAAATAAATATGTGAATTTTCAGAGATTAACTAATCAGTGCAAAACAATTTTGCTTGCATATGGAAAATATGAAAGTAACTTATGGTGACATGGGAAATTTACAATCAGAAATAAATAATAAAAAAAAATGAGAAGTTATACAAACTAGCAACTAATCAGTGAAAAATAATACATGAAAGCAACTCATGGTGACATATGAAAACTTTCAATCAAAAGTGATAATTATTCATTTCAGGCATTCCACAAAGGCTGAGGAACTTAGACTAATATCCTAGACTAGGAGGTCGTAAGCATGGTAGTGTGAAGTCCTAGACTAGAAAGCTAGCTGGTCCCTAGAAACCAGACTGAGGTCTTTATCCAGAAAATTCCATCGTGCCTTGAAAAATAATGAGAGAAACTTAAACCTAGTACCTTGTAACTCAATGCATTCCCCCAACAACTTTCCAGTGTATTATATTTCACTCTCAATTGAGCAGAGTACCAATCGAAAATGAATTGAAGCGGACAAGTTTATTTCACGAAGGACAAAGTTGAAGTGATGAATTTTGACTCTTACCCAATTTTGTTTGGCACCTTGAGAAGGAAAACAGTAAGATATAACCAGGAATTTCAGGTGACTTTTCACAAGTGAACATGATATTCCTTTTTAGTTAATCTTAGCTAAGTATCTAATCACATCGCTTCTTAATAATATTAAGCAGCAAGTTAGTGGCATCTGGAATTCAAGTTTTCTAGAGAATCCAACTTCTAAAACAATTGGCATGTTCTATACAACAACATAATGCAATATACTCAGGAATCTCAGTAATGCTGAAACGCATTAAACAATGTTCAGTAACAGGTAAGCTAGCATAATTGCTCATATTTTACATTATAGCTTGAGCTACAATTGACCGAAAATAAATCTAGAAGAGATCACAAATACATCTCAAATCAGCACACTGTGTACTGCAAAATTCTTGAGTGGCAATGGGTGGATATTGTTGGTGTACGAACCATAAAAAATACTAAACTCCAATTTTTATGAATTGAAGATAGTGTTGCATATGGGGATGGTTGAAGCCAATGGCCCAACGGACCGTATGGATACCTAAGACTGGCAGTCTGAGGATGAATTATAGCAAAATAGGTTACATAGTGGTGTGATTTGCATCTCTTATCATGTGCGTGATCATCCACCTAAATTTTCTAACCTCAGAATCTGGCATTATGTACATCAGAGGCTCCATTTTCTCATGTTCGCTGCATCATCCACTGCATACACTCTTATGAGTCTGACAATATTCCACAATTATGAATGGAATTCTATTATTTTAGCAGTATGCATCTCATATTGCATTATAAATTAATGAATATATATGAAAGAATGTGGATGGCCTTCTTATAGAATTACGAGAGGACTTGAGAGCCTTTCTCAGGACGCCATCGATCTTTTTGGGCTACAATAAGCTTCTTATTTTCTTCTGTGATTTTAGTATTAGTGTGCCATTTCAGAGAGCGCATTACAGGCAATAACTTCTCCACTGTTGGTAATGTGTCATGAACTATAACCCATCCCTGTGGCCTCAAGATTCTATCCATTTCTATGACTATATCCACCATATTACACCTGCAATAATACAACCATTATCAAGGATAACAAATATTCTCATAACTGACTTTTTTAATGAGTGCATGTAACAATTGCCTTTGCCTTGTATAAATCATGGGAAATTTTGCCCTCAGTTTTCTTCACTAATTTTTATGAGGGTTTGTTCTCTCTACTATAAACAAATGCCACAATTAGAAAGGAAGATTACTTACTTTAATGCCAAATTACTAAAGAGATGATCTGCATGCAAAAGATCATATGTTCGTGGATAAGTATTGAAGGACTCACACCAATCATGATAAACCCCAACAAGTCCTCTATCAAATATAACAGGTAGTGTATCTGGGCCATCAGTTGGAACAACATTCATTACCCAAACTGGTTCATCTACGAGAGCTGCAGCAAACCTGGAAAAATAAGAAAAATTCCGAAGGGATCTCAATATGCTTATTTCAACAAAGAAACCAAAATTAGATCTATGTAATGAACATATCTTTGTATGCTTCAAGTTTTATCCAGTCTCTACAGATAAATTTTTTTAGCACATTTGTTCTTATGGAATTTCTTATCTACTTTATTGATTTATTTTGATGGCCTTTCTGTATTAATTTTGGAAAGAACCAAATTTAATTCACAAAACATCAAAGCTTCTTTGTACTCTTTGCTGAAGTAGCAAAACTCTAAAAAGATAAAGTGGTTTTTAGTGTCTGTTGAAAAGTATGAAGCCTAACACAAATCGTTTGAACAGGATACCATCGCAAACAGCAAAATATAAAACACTGACTATGCTAGTACGTACACACAAACCCCCAAGCATTAGTAGTCAAAACCTACCCAAGTCTCATGACATACATCTCTGTCAAGGCATCATTATTCAAACAAATGTTTGTATAATTATTGAATATAACTTAGTGCATTGCCTTCTAGATATGGCTAACAGACACCTAATACAAACATAAACTTAAGTGCATTTTTGAAAGGACAAATTCTCATGTGAAACCGTACAAATTCCAACATATTGGAACTATTTACAGGCATCATCAAGTTGATCAATCATATATATCTAGAAGGCAATATCAACTTTAAAGGCTCTACAAGCTTCACAAGAGCTTTCATTATCAACATCTGATGATTTACAGTTGTCTACTCCTAGTAGGACGGCTTTAGCCTTTATACATATCACTCGAGAAATCAATATGAATATAGTATAGGGATATGATGTGCATCTCAAGAACAATCCAGCAGACAACATAACTGAAAGAAAAAACAATGCGTTACAGACACAAAAAGTTTATCTTCTTATCAATAATGATCAGGGCACATAAAAAAAAAAAAAAAAAAAGTTAAAAAAAAAAAACAAAAAAAAAACAAACTTACTTTAAAACAAAGAACAATGTTATTCAAGCACATGAAATATAGAAATGTAATTCTGTGTTTCCAATCTGACTGTTATGTACACAGATCCATGCAAATATGTTCAAAGATCAAGACAGATCGTTGTAACTCTAGACTTGTTTACTACATTTTCATATATGTCCAGTCAAAAGATATGAAGAGACTTTTGTAAGGCGTAAAAGTTCATCTTCAACAATTTCAAATCCTTGGTACTCTTTCCAGAATTGACACTATTGATCCAATAGGCAGTTTGTTAATAAATACTTACCCAGAAAAGAATAATAGGACACCTCGGCTGGGATGCAATTGCTTCACCATTGATCACAATTGGAAACCATTTATTCCAAAGGTAAGCTCAGTTCATGCTCTACAACAATTAGAATGGTTTTCATATGCAAACATTTTGGCCGGCAAAGTTTGAACATGCAAATAATGCTCTGAAGGGCCCTGAAATTGCAAATGGAAATTACTGATTATTTGAGACCTTTAGATAGCCAAAATTTTGTGTTTTGCTCAGTTTTATGTCTTGTCAGGTCCTCTCCACATTCAGTCGATGATTTGTAACATGGATCTTTAGATACACAGGTAACCTGTTTTATTTTTCATTTTAGCCTTTCATTTCCTTTAAGAAATAGCTATAATGGAATTTTCATGCAAGTGTTAAAATCAGAGTGGTATCTTAGCAAAGACATCTCATTGCAAAGATTGCTGCCAGGTTTTACATAGCTTTCATCTCAATAATTTTTTTGTTTAAATTGCAACAATGCTCCTCTTTTCTTTCTGTATAGCTGCTTTGACTTCATTTGAATATTAGCACATTAGATTGAGCAATTTCGTGTGTGGTTTTGAAGACTACCAACTAACTCCAGATCAGGAGTATCAAAAGTAGTTTGTCAAATGTATGTACATCCCATCAAGTGAAGTCAGACTAAAGGAAGTACAGTTCTAAGACATCCAGCCCTTCAAATTATCTTCTTTGTCAGTTCAAACAAACACAAATGACAAAAAGAGGGAAGATGACGATCTTTCAAAATTTTGCCCAAGGAAACCCTTGAGAAGCAAATGAGGGAATAGATAAAAGATGTGTCTATGCATCCAGCTCTTTGTTAAGAAGACCCTTGAAGGTCTGATAGTATTAAAGACGCAAGCAAAATTTTGATGACCATCTTTTTGAACGAAAAAATGATGCAAATGTACTAGACAAGTGGCTTGACCAATTGGAATCATAAATTTTCTGACAATAAAATACTCACATTCACACTTTTCAAAGTTGCTTTCCACATCAAAAACGCTAGGAATCGTATACTTTGAAAACAGCCAAGAGAAGAATCACAGCAAGGGTCAGTTGACTGTCCTGTGAAAAGCCACGATGACTAGTACACGAAGTTGCAACAATTGTTATAGGGACAAGCTTATACCTATGTAAATGTTAGTATATGTGCTCACGAGGGATACCAATTTTTCACATACTATAGTCTTAGAGTCTATAATAGCTTGCAGTTCTACATGCAAGAAGAAATTACTGCAGGCACAGTGGAAGAAATCTGTTGGTATGCAGTCAAGATTGACAAAAAGTTCTATAGTAATGGAGGAAGAGAAATTACTTCTGGCAACAAATCACAGCCAAAGAAAGACGAGGGTGACATCAAATCACATTGTAGGCTAACATAGCAAAAAATATCAATACCAAAACCTTCAACAAAAGCTTCTCCTTTCAAGAAATTCCCTCCAAATAGAAATTTGCAGGACAAGGATGTCATCTCCCCTTTTCAAAATTAAAAAGATTAATTGAGGACCCGTTGTTTATTCCTTTTTTCCAATGGGCTAAGGGATTGTGACGTTCTCATCAAAATAGGATTTAATAATAAATAATTAATAAAAAAAATAAAAAATTTAATAATAATGATAAAATCAAAATAATTAAATATATAAAAGAATAAATAATAATAAATTATTATTATTAAAATTACTGTACTATTTACATATTATAATATATAAATTTACATACTATATATTAATGAATGAGTATATGTATATTAATAATATAATCAAATTATGATTTTAATATTATAATATTATACGAATAAAGATATAAAAATCAATAATTAATATGATATCATTTCACAATAATAATGATAATAAAAAATAATAAGAATATGTGATAGTATTTAATAAACGAATACAATTTTAATAGACATCCTTTTATTAAAAGATAAAGGATATGGGACATGGATCATTTACGAAAAAATAAGGACGATCGTCTTTGATTCAGCTAAGTATATAGTCATCGATACTTGAAGGGTAGAACCAAGACACGGGTATTTGGCATCAAAACATCACGGTGGAATCAATTGGTATCTGTGGTATTGATTTTAACCAGCAACGTTGAAGGCTAAGATACCGCTGAGTCAACGATGAAACAATACCTTGCTACAACACTATATATAATGCTTGTGTATTGGTAGGACCCGAGCGTCGGAGTATATCTGGCGATGAAGAACTCAGATTGGCGACTTCTGAATTGTTGAGGATAGTAATGATTGGAGAGATTTCTTCTATCTGTGTCAATGAACGATATTGAGCGCCCTCTCAAGATGGAGCATGGGAGTCCTTAAAGAGTGCCTTGGAGATATACGAGCACCCAACATACTCGTCGATTTATTCATCATTCGGAAACTACAATGTCAATAGGCTGGAATAAATAATTAAGGCAAATAAATGATGGTAACCATAATGAATCACTAGCATTAGTAAACCAATATTATCATATAAACCAAGAGACGATAATCTTCACCCAGATATATTTCTACGACAGGAGCAATGTTCCACGTAGATTGCCAGCTCATACTGTTATCAAAGAGACAATGTTATAAACCTATCAATGTGTTTATAAAGTGCAAAATTAAGATGTTAAGCGACAAGAAATTAATACAGGAGCGTTTGTAAAGGGAAGTAATTTATGCACATAAACAAAAAGACACGAACTATGATCAAACTCCTGCGTTTAAAGGGACACACCCACATGGAATCAGAATATTAATAGTTGGTCTTTCAAATCAAGGAAGGGGAAGGGGGCATTTAGTCATTGTTTGCATCTGTTCTGCGAACTCAAGTAGAGAGCATCCACTAGACAATAGGAGATATACATCATATCGATAAAATCCATTCTTTGAAACTTGTCAATACCAAATTCCAATTAAGCAGGTAGAGGGTGAGTGAACTCAAGGAAATCACCACCACTCTGCAATTATACAATCAGTGTTGGGCAATATATTTCTGCATAGTCTCAAGATGGTACCATCACTTTAAGTAATCCTTTCATTAGAAATATTGTCTACATACAAACTACACACAACAATAATAAATTAATAATTGAAGAATTAAATAAAAATAAGTCTCTTGCAAATTTTGGGGAAAAACTACACAAATCCTAAGAAATTGCATAGGGGGACATTACAGGGATGAATTAGGGAAAAATTTAATAATAATATATTAAGTTGGGCTTAGTCAATTTATTCCGAAGGCAGTTTAAATATTATTATTTATGAAATAAAGTGACCATCTAAATGATACCTTTGTAATATTTTATTTAAAAAAATGTTTTTAAACACTTTGAAGTGAAAAAGAAGAAAGAAATTCAAATGGAGGGCCCAGAAGGAATTTTTTAGAGGCCAAATTGGTCTTTTCCATCATTGCTTGTTGTCATCAATTTCGTTTTCAAATTGAGCACTTGAGGAGAAATCTGAAAAACCCTTTTGTGTGGGAGACCCAAAGGACAAAAATACTTTATCCATGTGAGGTGATTCCATCAAGATATCACATTTGTGCTGATTATTTTAAGTCGTTTTCCATTGCTACAGTAACACTACAATATAAAAGGGTTAGATTTGCCATTTCAAAGGGGTTTTAAGGCATTTTAATTGTTGTGCCTAGGGTTATAAGGCTGCCGCACCATATCCCCAGTCACCTTCAGTGCTGAACTGCTGTTACATGCTTAGAAGGCTCCAAATCATGTCCATATAGCTGATCAATCAGCAGCTAATCATCTCATCAGACATACTTGTGAGTGGATTTTTCTATTTGTATTATGCTAGGATGAGTTGTTGTCATAAGTACATTTGCTAATCATATGGAAAACAATATATAAGGTAGAACTGGCTTATAGAAACCCAAGGCATGTCAGTTGTTCACATCGCCACTAGAAAACCCTAATGCTAGTGCATGGGATCCAACATTTTCAAGAGTTGCAGGTCCAGATCTGAGCCAAAAACCATTGTACTCAACCCAGCACACCCGCTAATAAGGCACAACCCTATTCCAACCACTATCACAGTCTGAAGCAGATTACGTACACAAGTAGGAGGTTTGTTAGGATTTAGGTGGCCTCACCCTTGTGAATTGTTTGATTATTTATTCCCCTATTGTTATTTGTAATTTACCCATAAGAGATGAAACCGTTTCACCAACAGTGGTAAAAGAGATGATGTAAAGATGGAGTTACAATTACAGTCTAGACTTTGGGAAAAGGACAAAATAGCTAGGCATCCCATTTGGAATCTTCAATTTGCAGGTTGTTGTACACATGTAAGGTGTTGTAAGTGCATGTAAGACATTATGACAGATATCATAGGTTATCATGAGTCACTATAAGCACATTTATGACAAACGACTGCTATATTGGTCCAATTTGGTGAGATGCTTTATGACAGCTCTAAGAGCATTTGTAAGTTTTGGTCCAAGACAGCTATATTTGTCCAATTTGGTGAGATGATTTATGACAGCTCTAAAAGCATGTGTATGTTTTGGTCCAAGACTGCTATATTGGTCCAATTTTGGGCTGCATGCATGATTCTAAGATGGTGGGTAGTATGGATTTTTACCATGGTATTTTGGAACCTTGTTTTGACCCATGGTGATGTTTTATAGTTGTTGTTGGATTGAAGGTTGAAGAGAAGGGAGGAAGGATTATATGTAATCTCTATATGGTGAAGTAATGTTCATTTCCATTGTGCTTTATGTTTATCTAGGATAGGTTTATTAAGCATATTAAAGTGATGGTTTGTAGCATAACAAAGAAGATAAATATCTCCATGGCTTTCTGTATTAAGACAACTTAATTTTCAGATTTGCATACCATCAAATATTTTCATTGTATATAGTAAGCGTTAAATCCCATCAGTGCCATAACTCAGAAGAGGAAGAAAGAAGAGATTCCACTGGAGGACTTTGATTTCAAACAGGTTTCCAAGCCCAAGGCTCCAAAGAATAAGAAGGCCAAAATAGTGTCAAGAATCGTTGTGGAGGATAAAGCCAAGTATGCTGAAATTGCCGAACCTTTGGGAGATGGGCAACCTTCAGATTATAAAATCACAAGGGTGGAATTGGGCAAGCAGACACGTTTGGGTTGTCAACAAGATGCTCAGGATGCTATTGCCCAACTTACACAGAGGAATGAAAAGCTATGGGAGAAGAGAAACAAGCTGAAAGAGAAGAATGCACGCCTCCTTGAGGTCATAGATATGATGAATAATTCTCAGAATGCTGCTCCTATCTCGGTGTTATGCCCTGAAGGTTATGAGGATTGTCGTAAGAAGGCAAAGGCAGTTAATGACTGGTGTGCGCAAGTGGGAACACAAGGTATGCAAGTGATCAAAGACTCACACAAAGTCTTAAGGCATGTGCGATTA
>MU224948.1:2449780-2488941 GCA_018584345.1 Thuja plicata
GTTACAGTTCAGTTCTACTTGAAGCCACCTGCGGTAAGAAGGGAGCCTCCCCTATTGCTGAGAGGAGAGAGCAATCTCACATACTGCTGCCTAAAACACACGTTTTGCAAGTTGTAGTCTTAGTGACGTGCAAAATATTTAGCCAACACAATCCTCTCAGGGTCTACTGTGATACCTTGCTTGGACACAATAATCCCAATAGCTTCCCTTCATGGACTCCAAATACACATTTTTTTGGATTGAGGGAGATCCCAAACGCCCTACATCTTTCAAATATTTTCCTCAGATGTTTGATGTGGTCTGCTGCATGCTTTGAATAGACAATGATGTCATCAAGGTAGACCAGCACAAACTTGTACATGAGCCTCGTGAAGGCCATATCCATAACTTTTTGAAAAGTGGCACCTGCATTTGACAAACCAAAAGGCATCTTTTGATAGGCCATGATTCCCCATTTGGTTGTAAATGCAGTCTTGAATTGATCCTCTTTATTAACCACGATCTGATTGTACCCTGAATATCCATCTAGCAATAAGAAGCGTTCAGAGCCAAAGACACATTGCAGAACTTGTTCCATGGAGGGTAATGGGTGGCAATCTTTCAGGGATGCCCTATTCAGGTCCCTAAAGTCAACACATAACCTCAGTTCCCCATTCTTTTTTCTAACAGGAACTAGATTGGATACCCAACTAGTATGTTTGTTGGAATAGATGATACTACTCTCTATTAGCTTAAGGACCTCCTTATGCATGAGTGGCTCTAGTCTGGGATTGACAGGCCTCTGCTTTTGCCTGACTGGTTTGGCATTAGGTTCTAGCTATATGGTATGCTGAGCAAGTGTTGGATCAAAGCCTTTGAGGTCTTCATACTGCCAAGCAAAGACATTACTAAATTCTTGGAATAATTGAGTGTAAGCTTGCTTTCTGAATCAGTGCTAACCTTTCCAAACTTTAAGCTCTTGCCTGGCTCAAGCTCTAAGTCAGTGTAATGTTCTTGCTGGCCTACCCAACTAGTCTTATTCCTTTTGGCTTGGTCATCTTTATTGAAGATGGACTCTAAGGTTACAAGGCCCTTGGGCAGCTTATTGGATTTGAGTTGTACCACCTAGTCATTATAATTCTGCATCAACCTACCCTGGTTGTGCTCTAAAAAAACATCTTCGAACAAGAATTGCAGAATCTATTCATCATTTTCAAACACCTGTCAATTAATATCATTATCAGGGATGGAAGGCCTAACAATAATCTTGACATGCTGTTGATCCTTTCCCAGTGAGATGTTATTGGGAATGTCAAATTGGGATCCAACAATAGCTAACCTATCTGCATTTTGATTTAACTTCCTAGAGATGGCAATGATATTGAAAGCATGGAAATCTTCTATTGCATCCCAAACCCTATGCTTGTAGGCCTTCATAGTATCATTTTTGGTAGCACTCATCCCTCTTACTTGGCTGACAACCAATTCACTGTCACCATATGCCTTTAAGGCTCTAATATCTCTCTTTCTGGCCCAATCCAGTCCATTCACTAAACTTTCATATTCAGCAGTATGGCTTGTACAAGAAAAGCTAAATCTAAAAGCTGTATAATATCTCTCACCTTTTGGAGAGACTAGCATCGCACCACCACCAGAACCATGTTTGCTTCTAGCACCATCAAAGAATAATTCCCAAACTTCATTGCTCTGTTCTTCTGATGCTGCAATGTTTGCCTTGAAAAGATTTGGCACTGTGAGACCATCTTCTTGTATCATGTAATTTCCCAAACCAGCATCGCACACGACATTAGCTTGAGCCTCTGAAGTCTTTTCTGATCCCCATTCATCTAGATAGATATCTGGAATGCTCTCTATCTTGGTATTTGTTTCTTTGGTGATTGGAAAGTCGTTACTATCAAGTGCAAGACAGCTTGCATTGAAGGCATTAGACACATAAGACTCTACATGATTTACTGTCAATAGTTCAGATTTAATAGTGACTTTGATTTCATATCTATTATGGAAAAGCATATGAGACCAGTCAGAAGAAAGGTAGCCTCCTATCTTAGCTGTGAACTCTCTTGACAGACACATGAAAAAAAGGGCAGGGAGATCTATGATGTAAATGTCAAGGAGGATAGAAAAATTGGGGCTAGCATGAAGGATTAAACTTGTATCCTTGGCCAGACCTACTGTGTTCACTAATGAACTGTTAAGTTGTGTTACTTTCTTTTGGAATGGTTCATACTTGAGTCCTAATTGGTCAGCTATCTTCTTTGGCATGACAGAACTTGTAGCCCCACTATCTACCATACAATTATGTACTAAAAAATCTCCAATAATTAATGATACATAAAAGGGAGGTGGTTTTAAGTTCCTACCTTGAATGGCATCTGCTTTGGTGTTGCTGCTTGTAATTTTCTTCTCTTGATCAATGTTGACCAACACTGGCTTAGCTACATCATTTGTGGGCCGTCGAGGGATTGCCTCTTCAGATATTGCCTTCTTCAAGATCTCAGGTTGCCCTAGAATGGCTAAGGAGTCCCACATGGACATAGTCACATTCATCCTCTTCATATTGTCCACAATATTGAAAGGCACTACTGTGTGCGCTCTTTGATGTGCTTTCACCATTGTGGGCTCAACCTCCTTGGGAGATTGACTCTCCTTGAATGGCATGGTGGGAGGCTTTTTTAGTATGGCAGGAAAAGATGGATGCGATGACTCTGCAGATATAGTAGCTTTCCTTCCATCCTCTGCTTGCTCCATATCTTGGGCTCTTCTCTTGGACCGAGTATTGGCTGCAATTGAAGAATCACCATTTACTCCATTAAAATCTTCCTCTTAATAATTAAAGAGAGCAGCCTCATCAGACTGTGCATCTTGCTGTGGTATTGACCCACTAGGAGATGCCTCTAATTGGGCGTATGAGGCATTTTGTGCCGTGAGTGCTTGATTTCTCAGCCCATTCGAACATGTAGTCTGATTATGTTGTTGGTTACAAGGATAGCACCATTCAATCTCTGAGGCAAGATTATTTTGACTTGGAACCATATCTCTGACCGGATTTGCAGAGTTGAGAGGTGATGGGTTGTAAGGCTGAAATGGCTTTTGATAGTAGTTCTGCCTTTGCCCTTGATAATTCCCCTGATATGGTGGTCTATTTTGCTGATAGGATTGTCCTTGAGCTTGGTACTGTTGATTAGGATTTGGATTTGGTTGTTGAAAGGGTGGCCTAACCTCCTGATTCTGCTTTTTTTATATTGGTCAACTCTTTGCTCATGGTTTGTAACAAGATTTTCATTTCTTGTTAACTATTTTGTAATAAGCTATTTGTTACTTGCTGATCACTTCTCATTTCTTGCAGTTCTCAGGAAAAACCTGCTCTTGATTCCTCATTGCTAGAACTAGCTTGAGGTGCTATGACAATAGGTATAGGGGTGAATGGAGGAATATTCCGAGGAATATTGGGCTGAATATCAGGGTAGAGAGGCATGGGTGGCCTTGGGCCTATCTTGCCGGCTTGAATTAGACATTTTTCTGCCTTAACAACTATATCAAAAGCTTGGGGCAGTGAGGTACCTCCCAAAGACTGGATCATGACAGATATATCACTATTTAGACTCTTCAAATAATATAGAAAAGTATAATCCACTGAGGGCCTTACAAAAATAGGAATCCTATTCCATGTCTTAAGGAAACTGTTGTTGAAATCTGTCATCTGTTCTTGAGGGGCTATTTTAATAGTAGTGAGTTGCTCAACTACGGACAAATGATCTGACTTATCTTCGAAATATCTATTAAGGGAGTCTCCAAGTCTGTCCCATGAATATATAGAGCCAACTGCTAAAGTTCTAAACCACTCCAAGGCCTTACCTTAGGAGGCTACCAACGACTTGGTGGCTACATCTTCCTCAATGACATGGTGTATATTACAAATGGTATCCACATCTCTGACGTGCTCACAAGCTATTGTGTGGCTTTCACCAGTGAAATCAGGCAAACTCTTGAGTGCTGCTAGTGGTACATCATGATGTTGAGCGAAATTTAATGGGCTCGCTTGATTGAAAGGTACAAATGCAAATTGTCTTGCCATTGTAGGTATTGTGATTTGTTGAACAACTCTGTGGGTTGTATTTGAACCAGGGAGTGAATCTAAATCCTTTAGCTACTCTCTGTTGGAGGTAGTTGCAAAAACTCAGAAGGCTTTGAACTCCTTGTTTCTATCCTTCTAATAAACTTTAATGGGACTGGATCTTCTTGTTCTTAACCAATGGAGTCACCAGATATGCCTTAAAGAGAAACCTCTTTAGGTCTGTACTATGTAGTCAGCATATCAGAGACAACATAGCTTAAAAATGAAACTTCTTTTTTGTGTACCACCGGGCGTGCCAGAACTGTTATACACCAAATTTGCACCCTATTAAACTCGGAAGTCTAATGATCTGGTATAAATTGGGAATCACTTCCAGGTTGTGGGACCTTTGCTAACTGAAGTGAGACCTCCAGGTTCTAGGCTGGTTCCTCTTGGATAATCACCTATTTTGCTCTTGAAACTGAAAAGTAAACTTGGGAGGAAAAGGGGAAGAAGGAGAACTAAAAGAGAAATAAAGCAAATTTTCACCTACAAGGTGATGCACCGAAAGTGACATGAATCACAATATAATGACCAAGAACTAGCATGAAATTCCTGAATTAAGACAGGTATAACTTCCTAGATAGGTTTGCAAAAAGTGTTTCACAGAAAGGTCTGAAATGAAAATAGGCTATTCAAAGAAAGAGAAGATTTCACAAACAATAGCATATCCAAGGAGATAGACACAGACTATGACCTGCAAACAAACATCCACTCCAACAAATAGGCACAGGAATGAGACAAAGATAACAAGGGATGAACAAAATCCACAAGATTCGCCTTATCAAATCATCCACAATAGTATACAAAGATGAAGAAAAGAAAGAAAAACTTGGAATAACTCACAACTTCAATACTCAGCTAGTATATTGTGCTTTAGAAAGAATCCCAAAACACATGAGAACCTGAGGATAGGAAAAATACCGCATAAAGTCCTGCATAAGCCTTGGAAGACTGAGAATTACAGACACATGAAAAGTTTGAGGACAAAGAAAATGTCACAGAAAACTTCTTACATAATCCGAACCTATTTACAAAAGATCAAAAAACTACTTATATACAAGCTCCCCTAGCACACAGGCTTGGGAGTCAATCCATCGATCAGATTAGAGAAGAATTAGGGTTACAATAGATATCCATTAAACAATGCAAAAACCATAAACCAATCAAGTCTGATCATCAATGCACTTGGGAAATATCTTAGAAGATCAAATTACCCTTGAAAATATCCCATATCGCCATAAATTCGAGCAGATAGATCAGATCGATACATCTAACCAATCTGCAAGTTGAAAACGTCGCCACCACCATGAAAACCAGAGAAACAACATTTAAATATTTGAATTCAAACTCAAACGGTCACAGGTGGCGTGGAATGCTGTATCGACGGCCCAAGTTTGGAACTTTATTAACTTTGAAACGCGACCATCGATGTCCTTTAAGTAACCCACAAGCACAGGATCAGATCTGGACACGTGGCACGCAGACACGATGCCTTGAACATTAACTTTCTTCATCTTGGCCTTTAAGCCATAGCACCCACCGTTAGATCGAAAGGAACTTGTCTGATCTTATCTTGCCTTTGGTGCTGACTCTGACTTGGACACGCGTCAAGCTGTCGTAATGGCTCAATGGTTAAACAACCTCATCTTGGCGATCAAGGCTTTACGCAAGCCGTCAGATCTTCTTAAAGCTACAGTGTCTTTACTGCTCTGTAAACTCGAGACCCGTGACATCATCTGTGCCAGATGTCACCATGGTGCAATGCCCTAAACATTAGATCTCGATCACTTTTACTTTAAGGCTTTACGCCATCCACACGATCAAACTGAACTTGATCGGTCTTTACTTCCTTCTGACTCCAGCCTGTAACTTGTTTTAACCAGCTTTTAACCCTGGGTTCCTGAAATCGTTTGTATCTCCAAGTCGCTAGATCAATTCTTTAACTTTGAGTTTATTCCGAGATTAACCACCAAGTCGCAGGATGAATTCACTAACCCCAAAGTATATTGCGAGATTAAGCGCCGCCGCAGGATTAAAACATGATTGACGATCTGCGCTAAGTCTCCAAATCTTTCATGACTTTGACTTTATATTGCGAGATCTAGCGCCAACCCTCCGATCAGAATAAGAATAAAACCTGATCAACGGCTTGCACTAAGTCTCCAGAATAAAAGAGCATATTCCTTTCCATTTCGAGATTAAGAGATAGACAAGGAGGTTAAAACGCACATGGAAAAAGAGACACTTAAGTCATTTGAAAAAGTAACATGAAATTAGAACAAGTCACGTAAGAGCCAGGGCTTTAACATGAATTGCTCAAAGACTTAGGGTTTCTAGGCCTAGAAAGAACAAGGACTCTGGACTAGGCCTGAAAAATATGGAGAACAATGACAAAGACCAGGAACATTAAAAGAAACTATACAAGCTGGGCTCTACCCTTGTGGGAGCCACATTTACTCCACTTGCAGCCAAATTTTGACAGAAAGGGAAATTTGGGTAACAGTAACAAGTATTGCATATGCGTTATGAGACATCTGTTGTAAACTCATTTATGCACAAATTCTGTTAATCTTTGACAGTAAATAAAGTTTCAAAAAGGTATTTCAAGGCCTTCTTGCATTGAGTGGGGCAACGTTTAACTTTAAATATTGAAAGTTAGATAATGTAT
Source organism: Thuja plicata (assembly GCA_018584345.1). NCBI lineage: Eukaryota > Viridiplantae > Streptophyta > Pinopsida > Cupressales > Cupressaceae > Thuja > Thuja plicata. Next base: position 2,456,566 of record MU224948.1, read on the forward strand.
TTAATAACTACAACACCCATTCAGATTTCACCTAACAGGAAACCCTATCTCTGAGTTTGTTTGCAGTCCTAGACCATTATATATTTTTTCCCAGTTTGTAGCTTCCTAAATTCAAAAGCATTTTGGTTGAAGGTTTCCAGTAAATTTCACCTGTCGTTTGGCCCGAGGCTTCCATTGAATTTTATTTTAGTCTAAGCATTGAGAAATTTAAGTGCAGTTTTTGTTGCATTTTGGGAAAGCTTGCGTTTTATTTTTTCTTGGCCAACTTTTGCACGTTCCATATGTAGTATGATAATGCATTTTAGTTCATTCTTTCAAGTTTTTTTCTCTATGTTGCAAGGTTTGAACCTTGCACCCTCACACCCAATGCGGGCTGGCGTCTGTGGGTGCAGGCCCCGGCACACCCATAGGGTTGGACGTGCACCCTGTGCGCACCCAGCCCACACCGGGCACAACCATGGGCCCACTTTACAAAAGTGGGTCCAAAACAATAAATATTTTTTTTGGTGCTAAACCCTAAAACGACTCAATATGAGGCCTTCAAACACAAAAGCATTTCACTATAACCTCTTATTTTGCTCTCACCATTTTTTCTCTCCATCTTGCCATTTTGAAGGGAGGTGATTGTATCCGAAGGTGATCAATTGTGGAGTGCCAAATAGCTTCCACAAAGGCTTTTTAAGTGTTTAAGGCATGCATTTAAACCCTATTCTTTAGTCTTTTGATGGATTGTTTCAAGTTTGTGAAGAAGTTTTTCAACTATTTTTTTTTTTTCATTTTTTTATAGATTGCAACAATGGCTAGTAGTCCAAGTTCAATGGGTGGGGAAGGAAGTCAAAAATTCAAAATTGATAAAGGATCTCTTTTATGGAGACATACCACAAGAATTTCACAACTTCCTGGAGGTGGGGGGTTTATTTGGAAGTGTAACTTTTGTAATACACAGTATAATAGCTCTTATTACCGAGATAAACTTCATTTTATGGGCCTTGGTGGTAAAAGGATTAGTACATGTGAAGGCCCAGATAAGAAGGGGTTGTCTTTTGTACAAATAGAAAGAGTTATAAAAGAACAAGATGCTGACAAATTGATTGGAAAAGGAAAACAAAGTGTTTATAGTTCTCGAAAGAAAAAACAATGACATTACCCTCTCAGACAGTTGCAACCTCCAAACATCCCTTCTTGCCTATGCCCTATACGAAAGATGAAGATGAAGAAGAAATCCCCACTTGCAAGAGAGGTCCATTGAAGAGGGCATTTAAAATGGAGGCAAGAGATATTGCTGAAGAAAAAATTGCGCGTTGCCTCTATGCCAATGGTCTTCCATTCAACTTGGTGAGATCACCATTTTGGCAAGTCCCGGGTATGAAAAGGTGCGTGCCACCTTATTGCAAAAGAGAGAAAATTTGTAGAGGCCTAACTGAAACCAATTAGAGATTCTTGGATTGAAACAGGTGTGTCTATAGTTTCCGATGGATGGAAACATTGCAAAAACCGTCCATTGATCAATGTTATTGAAGTGTCTCCCAAGGGGGCAATTTTTTTGAGGGCGGTTGACTATGAAGGGGAAGTGAAAGATGCAGAGTTCATTTCTAGAATTCTCATTGACTCCATAGAGATGGTGGGTAATGAAAATGTTGTCCAAGTAATTACAAACAATGCAAAAGTTTGCAGGGCTGCAGGTACTTTGGTAGAGGCAAGATATGAGCACATCTTTTGGACACCATGCACCATACACTCCCTCAATTTGGTGATGTAAGCAATTGGCACCCTAATAGAGTGGGTGAAAGAAATAGACTAGAAGGACCGAGGAGATCCAGATGTTTGTGACAAACCACCATATGTCACAAGCAATTTTTAGAAATTTTTCAAGATTGGAATTGTTGAAGGTAAATTTAATTTATTTAGTTTCATTTATGTCATGTTTTACATAATTGAATAAAATAATTTTTTGTGTTATTTAAATATTTTAAATGTGTTATTAACTTACTATTAACATGTTCTTAGGTTGCTAAGACCCGGTTTGCATCTCACACAATTGTTCTCAGACGACTTGTGAAGGTGAAAGAGGCATTGGGTCAAATTGTTATTAGCAACCAATGGGGTATATGGAAGCAATCAAATTCAGAGAGAGCCCAAAAGGACAAGGAAATGATCTTGGATGACGATTGGTGGGTTCGTGTGGAATATGTATTGGAATTCACCTGTAAGAACCCTGTGCAGATCTAAATTCCGACCACTATTGCTCAATGTTTTTTGGTTTTTGGAATTTTGTATTTTTTTGAGTTTTTCAAGATATGTCTTTTAAATGTTTTGAAATAAACTAATTACAATGCATTAAATTTAAAATGAAAATTGCAGAATTATGGCCACACAAGCTTTATTCACTGAATATCTGCATGCAAGTATTTACAATACTAAATATATATGCAACACATGTATTTTATATATACTAAAGAACCTGGAACTATATGTAAGTGACGTTGAATAAGCCTGGAAGTGAGTGTTGCTGCCTGTTAATGCAAAACTCTATGACGTGGGAGCTGGAATTGTATTGCTGGCCCTTACCAAACAAAAGCGATCCCTCTCCTCACAGACACAGGCCCCTTAATTAATATCGCAGCTTCCAGGATAAGAATTGCTGTCCCTAGAAAGAACTACGACAGTCAATTAAGTCAAACACAACCCCAGTATTGATGCTGTGATCTACAATAACGCCTCACTTCTGATCTTATAGCTAATCCCTAAAGAAAAACGCTGATTCTTCCTTGTCATTCGATCACCTTTAAGCACTATCATGACCTCTGGTTGAGGCCATTGTTGGCACAATTTACTGGTCAATTCATAACCAATTTAGAGTGCAAAAAATGCTGAGAATTCCCAATTCTATAGGTTTATAAAATTTGAAACCCTTGGCTCAATGTCCACAATTCACAAGTTGTCAAAAATATGCAGAAGGAGAGGTTCGATTTCACCTTCTTTTGCTTTAATAATTTTCCCAATGCAAATCGATCCCTAACTTCAACCTCACACCACCAACCTCCAACTTCAACAAGACATTTCGTATGCTTTTGAATTCATACCGGTTTTCCCCTTGCAAAGTTTGAAATATAATAGTTTACTATATTTCCCTCCAACGTTAAAATGGCCCAAAGTCAACTTCATTTAATAACATTAAATGGCTCATAACCAAACTTTATAACATAAGCTTTTTAACTTAATCATTAATTAAGTAAAACTCAATTAATGATTATGGAATTAATAAATTGCTTCTTGAATCCTTCAATTGAATAATTCAACTCCTGATACACACTGACTGAGCCAGACGCCCAAGTGCCCTACTAGAAATAGCAGCTGTCTATAAATTGACTTACTATAAATAGTAAGTTCATCAAATCAAGCCAAACGAAAAGTAACTAAGGCAGGATCCCAGACACCACCATGTTGAAGAGGAGTAATATCGCCTTTGTCAAAGATAACAAAACAACAAAGACCCTCAAACCATCGCATTAGCCCAGGAGGGTCGCAATGATGGGCTAACAACACCAGCAACTAGCACTGGCTAAAAAGGTGTAATGTCCCCATTTTGGAGTTGCATTAGAGTAATGGATCTAGCCTATCACTGGGTCCTTGTAGGCTAATGCTGGTGATTAGAGGACCCTTTTGTGGAGTTATTTGGCTCTCCTGAGGACAATTGTGAGTGTTTATCTCTCTGGACCCTCCATATATTCTGACGCTAGGTTGTTCAAAGGTTTCTGGCTCCATTTTGAGGGACTTACTATTTATAGTAAGTCAAAGGATGATTCCAATGAGCTCCAATGATTTAGAAGAGTTATATGACACTTTCAGATGTTATTTACGACTTCCGGTTTGGACTCCAAGATTCTTGGAGGGAGCGCCTATTATTAGCAAGTCACCTAGTCAGGATCATTCATCATCTTTCATCATCAGGGTCACTCCTGTGTTATCAAATTTTGCTTCCGGTGTTGTTAGGTCATTTTCGCAAAGATGTATTATTAGTTATAATTTAATTATGTGTACTAAGGTTGCTATTTTTATTGAAATTATTTAATGGGCACCTTAGTGTTATAGCTCGTTGGAATCAGGGTGAGAAGTTTTAAATCATGGGCACATGAAATAAGGACCCTGTGTGTCAAAATATCATTATATCGATGAAAGGGGCATTCGGAGTTCAAATTAATAAAGTGACTTTATTATATATCAACTTTAAATAATAACATAAAGTTGCTCTTGGAGGGAAATATAATAAAATATTATATTTCAAACTTTGTAACAAAAGCAAATATGGTTTTCAAATTATGTGGAGTGTGTAGCTGAAGCTACATGATCGATTTGAGGTTTGTGAGAAATAAAAAGCAAAGAAGAAAAGAAATGAATCATCCTTTATACATTGTTGATTTGTGGAGTTTGTGAATTTGTTCCCGAGCCAAGGTTTCAAGTTTTCTGATCTGAAAGAATTGTGAATTCTTCTCAGAGTTGCACTTTGAATTGGTTAATCATTTGCCAGTGAATTGTGCCATCAGTGGCTTCAACCAAAGGTCGCGATAGAGCTTAAGGAGATCGAACTGCAAGGGGGTTTCCGCATTTCATTCCAAAGAATTGCTACAAAGTTAGGGGTTGGCATTATCTGCAGATCGCAGCCTTTAGACAGGTCTGTGTTTTGGAGTGTAGGCAGCCGCTATCCATCATTAGGCAATGACCATTGTCAAGGAGGCTACGTATGAATGCCTGGGCAGCGTTTGGCAAATAGCATGCATGTTTTGGTTATAAACACCTTCAAGTATACTTTCCAAGCCTCAACGACAATCTGTGACCATTCTCAGGGGGCAGCGATATAGATCCAGGTGCTATTTGGTTCATGCGATCAGCATACAGGTTCCTTTCAATGAATTCAAATGAATTTCCTATGAATGATATTTGTTATTATAGATAGTTTCATTTGGTGAATAAAAATTAAGAGGAGATTTTTGTGCCAAGTTTGCAAAAGTTATTTTGAATTCCATGCATGGTAATTATTTATATTTTCATAAAACTTAAAAAAAAAAACATATATTCTGAAAAGGATATAAAACAAGAGATCTATCATGACAAAAACCAAATAAATCTATCACTCACCAGGGTGTTCGGAGTTAGAACCAGCAAGGGTTCTTATAAAAGGGGACATTACATCATCGAACCTATCATGTTTATGCTTTGGTTTGTTGATACAGATGAACCATGCTTGGGGTAAATCTATGATAGCATGGACAGGATGTTGGAGAAAATAAAAGTGGTAATAAAAAGGAGAGAGAATGATCCTAAAGACACCTTATACAAAAGGGTGGAAGCAATTATTCTTCATCGTTAGAACAAGATGACCACGCCATTGCACCTCCTTCCATATGCCCTATCTCCAAGGTACTATGGCACATAAGTACTTTCTATCCCAGGGAGAGTACCACCATATAGAGATTCTGAAGTTGCTAATGGGTACAAGCGGGCATGTAGTAGACTCTTGAAAGATCCAAAGGTGGAGTCGAGTGTTAGGAATTTGGATTGTTTGTCTCAGGAAGAAAAAACATACCCCTTGTGTTGTCAAAGACCAATCCAAAATGGATGATATTACATGGTGGTACCTCCATGGTCAAGAGTTTATGTACCTCCAACCTCTTGCAATTAAGATCCTCTCACAAGTAAGTTTTTTTTGTTTTTTTTCACTTGTATTGTAGAATTTAACACTTAAAATTCTTGAATTTATCTTGCATTTTTTATTTTTTAATTTGTTGGTTTTCTCTCCAGGTTGCAAGCTCTTCTGCCTCTGAATGGAATTGGAGTACATACTCCTTTATCCACTCAGTGAAGCGTAACTAGTTGGCTACAAAAAGAGATGAAAACTTGGTGTATATTGATTCCAATTTGCATCTTCTATCACATAAGGATCCCCAATACAAGCAGGGGAAAGTGAAGCTTTGGGATGTGTTGATGTGAGTTTTGTTCCACTACAACATGCAGAATCAAATACCCCAACGTTTCAAGCTTTGATTAATCTTTGTGAAGAGAAAATATCACTTGATACTCAACATTTCTAACTTTGATTAACTCTTCCAAAACTATCAAATTCTTGTGAATGAATGGGATAGCTCATATTCCCAAATTGCTTCATCTTCTCAACTCTTCTCCATCTTTGTTCTTGGAAGTCCTCCCTTTTCTATGATTCGAACTTGATTGAACTTGTATCTTGATGTTTCTGTCGATGCCTTGACCTCGTCCTTTGGATAACTTTGTGTGAACTTCCTTCCCACTTGAGATCTTTGAACTTGAACTTGGAGCAACCACTTGAAGCTTCGAACACCTCCCTTAGCCTGCAAAATATCAAGGAAACATGTCTTACTTGTCTATTTCCAACATGCTATAAATCTGAGAAGAGGGAATTTTAAATTGAATTCCTTGGTTAAGTCTCATAAAGTTAATCCAAACTTCCAATTGTAACTTCATTTCCAGATTTCCACACAGTTTTCCTACCACATAATGACTCTTATAAGATTCAAAGATTCCAAACACTCAATCCATTAGCCATGATTACAGCTACTCTCAGATTATGACAAGTTTTAAAAGTCTGATTATGCTTTAAATTTAACATCTTTAATGATTGAAAACTGAGAACCAATGTGGAAGGGGATGGGGAACTTGTTTGGAAAACACATCATATCTAATATCCTACCCCAATCCTTCCCCTTGCTCTAGAATTTGAAAGGAAATATGGTTCTAATCAGACCTGTAACTTTCCCAAAATTATGAGATTTGGGGATGAATGCCAATTGCCACCTTCTCCTTATAGCCATGCCAAGTGATTCTACCAAATGCTAGGAAGATGGGCTACAAGAACACTCCAAGTTTGCTTGCTTCCTAATCCAAATCTGCAATAATACTGATCTGCTCTTCTTATTGGAGGAAATTCGCATGCTTTGGGTGCACAAATGAATCTAAACCTCCTCCTCTTTATACCTTCGCACATCCATTTACTCCCTAGGCCGACTTGGCTTGCTTTGAAAGATGAAAACAAATAAATTTAACTCCCTTAAACCCCCAAGCCGACTTGCTTTGCATTAAATTTTCGTTGCTGTTTATTGGGGAATACACCATGGATGAGGGTCGACTAGACTAGTATTGTTGAGTTTCGTGGCCAAAGGGGGAAGGAGTGGGAGCCAACAATACATGGCGGGGTTGTCCCATGGATGGGACAATTCCGCCCAAGTTCATCATGCCTAGACTTGGTCTCCCAACCTGAAATGTTCTTAAAACCTTCCCCAAATAACATCGCCTTGGCTAAGGAATCCAACTCAAGTCACTAGGGAGGGACGGAATTCAGAGGCTTATAGGACAAATTGTGTCCTATGACTGGCCGGATTCCTACCAGTCATGGGACAGGCCTCTATTTCATGGTTCAAAGTTATTACAACTTCAAACTTTCCCCATGCTAAGTCTTCCAAACATCATCAATTACCCCCTAGTCTAATACACACTCCATCTCCTCATCAAAATTCAGTGATTGTTCTTGTTTAATTGCCCACATAAGAGGGCGGAAATCGTAGGTGTATGGGACAAATTCTGTCCTATGAGGGGCTAAATTCCGGCCACTCTTCTCTTTCTCTATTCGCTTTCCTTGACATTGTTGCTGATTAAACTCATCCCTCCAACTCCAAAACTGCCTAAGGAAAGCTCGCAACTCATGGCAGAAATTTGAGGGGCTTAAGACAAATTCTGTCCTATGACTGGTCGGATTCCGACCAGTCATGGGACAAGGCCTCTTGGAATTGGATTGAAACCTTTAATCATGATTTCATTTCAGATTAAAATCAGATTGCTCCCTAATTTACCAAAAACAAGAGATCAACTATGACAACATTCAGCTTGTAAGGATTGATTTTTGAATTATGGAAAGTAATCTTTGCAAGGATCCACGATTAGAGGCATCAATTATCCATTTTCAGATCTTGATGAATTCTGATTTCCACCATACCTGTAGGTCTGCTACAAATTCCCTGAATTTGGTGGCAAAATGGAACCCCACAGCTGCTCTCTTCCTTCACAAAATTATGCCACTTTGCCTTCACCAATGAAGTGCTAGGAAGTAGGACTCAAATCCACTTCCAATTGCTTAACTTGCCTCCTAATCCAAGTCTTCTACAAGTTCGATCTGCACTGCTGCTTGAGAAAATTCACTTGTGCTTGGTGTGAAATGATCTCCAATCTTTCCCCTTTATATATATTTCGCCCCCTCTTCCATATGCAGGCCGACTTGTATTTTGCATTATATTTCACCCTTGCCTTGATGATTGAGCCATGGTCTAACTTGAATTTCCTTTGTCTTGATCACCAAGGATGTATTGAGGAATGGGCAAGGGTGCCAAGAAGGAAGGTGGCAGAAATGTCCTATCCATAGGATAATTCCGCCCAAGCTAAGGTGTTCCAAACATGCCCAATCCAAACGAAATCAACATGAAACTTGTCCACAAACCCTTGTCTTTGCCTTATGAAGCTTGCCAATACACCTATACGAGGGCGGAATTCTATGTTTATAGGACAATGTCTTCTATGCTCAAGGTCAAGTCTATAAACATTGCTTTTCAACTCCTTTCCATCTCTCAAACCTTCAACTTTACTTCAACTTCATCCCTTGGTTGATCCATCACTTTCAAACCCCCCAAATTACTTCATCGCTGATTGTTGTTGGTTTTTGCTACCCATGGAGAGGGTGTTGATCATGAGCTTATGGGACAAGATCTGTCCCATGGAGGGCTAAATTTCGCCCCTTTCATAAGTTTTCAAACTTGTCAATTACCCTTTCCTTATCTTGATTTCACTCCCTACTACCTTTCTCCATCACTTAAGGTCCGAATTAACCCTCTCATGCTAGGCAGAAATCCAAGGGGTATAGGACAATTTGTGTCCTATGGAGAGCGAAATTCCGCCAGCCCCCTCTTTGGTTAAATTGCCCCCTCTTGCATTGTCTTTGGTTGCTCTAGTCTTTATCTTGGTGAAAACTAACTTCTCAATGCCCAAGATGATGTTCTCATGCTTAAGGAGGGGGCAGAAATCTTGTTGGTATGGGACAAGTTGTGTCCTATCCCTGGTCAGATTCCGACCCGGTATAGGACAGGCTTTCCTTGTTTTTCGCTCTCCTTCAAACACCCACTTCCTTGGTAAAAGAAAACTTTGCCCATCAAAACAAGGGGGTGGAAATTTGAGGATGATGGGAGCGGAAATGTCCCATGCATAGGACAATTCCATGTCCCAGAGGAGGTCAGCATCCGCCCTTGCATGGGACAGGGTAGTTTGTACTTAGCCAATTTTCAGTTCAGGGGTGGGAGGATTTATACAAATATAACATTTAAGTATAAGATAATTTCTTATACTTTAAGTTATATTTGTATAAAATTCAGGATGTTTGAGATAGGTTCCAGCTTCATAGGAGTTAAGATGCAGATTCAAGATTTTGGGGGTTTTTGAAAAATTTCAGACTCAGCCAAATTTCAAGATTCAGCAAGCCTTCAGCAGGGTTACCTCCCACAATCCATCATGGCTTTCTAAGGTCAAACTGAAGCTGGAACAAGGATTCTCAAAGGGTTTTAACTCGCTTTATCACAAATCACTTGGTTTCGACTCCATCCCCATGACAGATTTAGCTTAGCTCTTGCCCATATCTGAGACAGACATGACTTCCCAGCGGGCCAAAATCACTCAAACCTCACTTGCCAGACCTAGGGACTTGAAAACTACCACCAACAAAGACTACCTAAGACCACTACTGCTAGCACCAAAGAAAAAGAAAGGCTCCCCATTTGCAATGGGGCGATGGTGTGAAAACCTCACAATAGGATGTCGCACCCAAGTTTGCCGACTTGGATGCAATCATTAAGGATCTTGCTAGAGCCACTATGGTTGATGTGGATGATGATGATGACATACCAGATTATGCATCTAGTGCGAATGGAACCGCTTTGGGTTTGAATGATGATGATGATCTTGAACTTGCAGCTGCTGAAAATCCAATAGACAATGATTTTTTTTATAATCCCTTTGATGATTGATGAACATTGAATCATGCTTCATGATCTACATTTTGTAATTCAGTAATTGCAATGATTTTCATTGGAATCATGAAGATAAACATTTATGATACTATTGATATGGCTTATTTGAATATTTTTCAGCTATCAATTGGCATTTGGCATTGATCAATAATCAAGTATCATACTATTAAATGATTTAGTTTTACAATTTTGTATTTTTCTCTTATTTTTTTGTATATATAATACATAGATACATATACACACACATGTGCCCATATGCACCCAAACCCCTAAAAAAAAATTTCACACACCCACGTACCAGGTTCGTGTACCCGCATCCGTCCTTGCACCCGAACTAGTAACTTAGTTTTTTCTTTGAGAGGTTTTAAAATATAAATGTGTGTTGCAGTTGCCCCTAGTAATAGTCAACATAAACATACATCCTACCTCATCCCTTCTCCCCAATTAAGTCGTACACAAGAGCCATGCTCAAAGATATGATGACAAGATAGGGGAGAGGGTAACTACCCTTACATCTCATGAAAGCATCAACATGGGGGGCTTGTTTAACCCCTATTGTATTTTCTTTTATTACTCATTGTTGTAATGTCCCCTTTCTGAAATAGTATTTAATAATAAATAATATTAATAAAATTAAAATATAAAAATAAATAATAAGATAAATGATAATAAAATAAAACAAAATATAATTACAAGTTAATTAAGTTAATAAAAGGTCAAGAGATACATAATGAAGAGTTGTGTAATGAGCCTGGCTGGCTCTTAACTGAATTACTGACAAAATTCCCTTTGCTTTGACTTTTAAGAAAACGTTTAAAATGCTGGATAGCTGGATCTATCACTTTATCCTTGTAATTCAGAGGTAATCCTCAACATATATTGAATTATTTAATCTAAATTAATAACAAAGTCGGACATCTGAATTCCACATTTATTTAATTTAGCTGGGACGTTACAATTTCTCAATCATCAATTATTTAATAATCCAATGAGGAAAAAAAGAACCTGTGATAGCAACCCACGTGGCTAATACTGGCTGCGGCAGAAGATATAGACCCCTAAAGTCGTGTGAGCCTCCCACGTGACTGGTGTTAATGGCACTGTGGTGCCATTTGTTGCTCACGAGCCTTTGGATGACAGCACTGAGTGCTGGTAGTTACTCACGGGCCGTTTGCTGTCAGCACTAGGTGTTGTTGACAGCTATCGTGGACGATACTGCTGCCTGGGCTGTCTCTTGGTTTACGGCAGCCCCTCTCTCTTTGCCATGTCCCAAAAACGTGTGTAACACTATGTGGCTGTCTCACAAATCGCATGGAGTATAAAATATAATTAATCTGCCTCCCATCAACATTCAAGGCGTTCAGACTTGGCGTCTTTCCACAGCTGGTACAATTCGCTGCCACTCTTGCCTTCTTTCCCGCTTAAAATCGGCCCCTTATGCAGGCCTCAGTTCAACTTTGATAACTTTTCCAGAATTCCTTCTTCCAGCAACAGGCAGACAATAGGAAAGAAGAATGCAATCGATTATACAACAACAATCGATTGATGATTAGATGAAGAAGAATCAATCTTCAATCAACTAATTTGACCCTTCAGCTAGGGCTCAAATAATGAGGAACAATTCCCAAGATCAATTTCAATAATCAAAATTCGATGCTTAGCTTCACAAATGAACTTGTATTTATAATACCTCGGATGCAAAAGTTTCCAAAACTATCATCAGTTAACCATCCATTATAATATCAACTTCTTAAATCATTATAATAAGTTATTATTACTATAATAATATAACCTTTTATTAATTAATAACATGTCGTTATTAATTAGCACCATTAATTATCAAATATGATTCTGATGATGATTTCTACATCGCCTACTGAAGTGATTGATCACATGGCCTGCAACTGTACTGCCAAAAATATACTTACTATAAATAGTAAGTCCCCAGCCAAGCACTGTGCAAACTGAATATCGCCTAGAGTACCAACCACTGCCGATATTGCCCTGCCAGAAATGGAAATTGACCAAACTGACTTACTAAAAATAGTAAGTCCAAACTTACTAAAAATAGCAAGTCTGTCAACTAGGACCCTCAAACCCGACATCAACTTACAAGGGTCACAATGATGAACCGACCAAGCTTCTGCCAATTCCTGCTAAAAAGGGGGTCATCACAAGTTGTGACTCCCTCAACATAAGATATAAATGGGAGAGTAGAGTTCATTTGAAAGGGGATAGGGATGAAGGAAGAAAGAGGAGAGCATAGGAATTATATAAGGATTAATGGGAGAAGAAAGGAATGTTAACAAAATAAGATAGTAACTCTTTCAAAGGGCAGCAATGATGAAGGGATGTGAACCCTTTCTGATAATGAAAGGTTGTGACTCTTTCAAAAATTGCTAATTATGAAAGCTTGAGACTCTCTCAAAGGGCATAAATGATAGAAGGTTATGACTCTTTTGGAGGATGGTAATTGTGAAAGGTTGTGACGCTTGCAAAGGGGCAGCCATGGTAAAGGGGTGTGACTCTCCCTCACTGGAAGATATAAAGGGGACAAGGTTTCATTTGAGGAGATCATCTAAGATAGATCAATTTGGGGGAATATTATATTATTCTCAAAGGAAACCATGAAAATTGGTGACTAAATTCTTATGAAAGGTGGTGACCCTTTTACTAATAATTTATAAAGAAGAATTCATTTTGAAATGGAAGACAAAAATAAAAATTCAATCCAATGAGAATTGCTGACTCAAAAGATATAAGGCAATGAATATATTCAGAAGACAAATAGTGAAATTAAGATTGGAAGCAAGATAAGCATACGTATATTCAAGGACTAGCATTAGGCAATAAAATACATTCAGTAGTCTCTAGAAACCAGTGATCAGATACACACAAGAGTTCATCGCAGCAGCACAATCCAAGCCTTTGAACATATTCAGAAGATTATTTCATCTGCAGAAATATAAATATTGAACCTGCAGATTAAGCATTCATCAACACCAAGATTGAACTATCAGCATAGCATTAGTACCAGCGGATGATTTCAGATTGGACAAAGAGATTACAATCCATCGATAAACAGAAGTACGAAATTGCAATCTAAACATACCTTCAACATCCCAGTGTAAATAATACTCAGATCATATTTGTCAATTCTTTAGGTATATATGTAAGGATCCTTATATGTGAGATTCATGCTTAAGAGAATGCCTCTAAGTTAGAGAATAGATTTGCAAACTGTCTGAAACTCACCTTGCAAGATAGATGGACTGAGGTGTAAGAGAAGGGTGTTGAGCAGGCTTGTAAGTAGGCCATCCTAGAAGGACCATTGCAGCCTAGGACAAAGAAGGGAATTATAGAGTCAAGTAACCCCTTACATCTGCCCAACTCCACAAGATGGTAATTGTGAATAGGGAGATGAGGCATGGTCGGGGAAAGCAAGTACAAACTGACAAGTAAGAGGGCTGTGGTAGACTTCCCTCTTGAGCTTGGTGTAGAAATGGCTTTTGGTGGACCCATCATGTCTCTTTCTCTAAACCCTAATATGTTTGTGTGGCATTATTGATAATCTATGAATATGATGTGGTTTGCCAAACCCTATTTGGATATATGTGTGTATATTTGTATATACTATTTGTGATTGCAGGTTTCAAGTCCCAGGGCACGTTATTATAGAGATATTTAATTGGTGAGATGTACACCTAACCCTGATTTCCTGCGATTGTGATTTTAGGGAAAATTCTAGGGCAAATTAGGAAGGGGGCATCACAAATAGTATCAGAGCATGATCCTGCTATCTTGCAACATAAAAGATGAAACAAGGAGGCATTTTAGTCAATAAGAGGGAATCTAACAATGCATGTATTGTGTGTATACTTTGTGTCTTCATCCATTCATGTGTATACTTTGTGTCTTCGTCCATTCATGTGTATACTTTGTGTATGCTTTGTGTCTTTATACATTCATGTGTATAATTCCTATTTTCAAGTGTATGCTCCATGTGTGGTTCTATTTTTGGTTGATCTAGAATAAGAGAATAACTAGAGTGAACCCAAAAAATATAAATTTATTGGCAAATGTTGCTCAATCCAAATAAGTTTTGATGCAATTACAAAGATGGCCTTGATCCTTGTCTCTAGAAGATGAAAGAAAACTTGTCTTAAAATTGCAAACCTTGCAAATTCTCAATGCATTGGTTAATATCAGAGTTGCGGAGCAGAAGCGACTCACATTGAAAGATTTGTATAAAAATAGGCATTACTTAGGGACACAATTTTGGGAAGGACATATTGTAATGTCCCCTTTCTGAAGTATTATTTAATAATAAATAATATTAATAAAATTAAAATATAAAAAATAAATAAAAAGATAAATGATAATAAAATATAATAGAGCATAATTACAAGTTAATTAAGTTAATGAAAGGTCAAGAGATACATAATGAAGAGTTGTGACTCCCTCAACAAAAGATATAAAAGGGAGTAAAGTTCATTTGAAAGGGGATGGGGTGGAAGGAAGAAAGAAGAGAGCATAGGAATTAAAGAAAGATTATTGGAAGAAGAAAAGAATGTGAAGAAACTAAGGAAGTGACTATTTTAAAGGGCAGCAATGATGAAAGGTTGTAACTCTTTCAAAGGGTTGTAATAATGAAAGGTTGTGACTCTTTCAAAGAGTGCTAATTATGAAAGCTTGTGACTCTCTCAAAGGGCATAAATGATGGAAGGTTATGACTCTTTTGGACGGTGGTAACTGTGAAAGGTAGTGACCATTGCAAAGGGGCAGACATGGTAAAGGGGTGTGACTCTCCCTCATTGGAAGATATAAAGAGGAGAAGGTTTCATTTGAGGAGATCATCTAAGGGAGATCAATTTAGGGGAATATTATATTATTCTCAAAGGCAACCATGAAAAGTGGTGACTCAATTCTTATGAAAGGTGGTGATCCTTTTACTAATAATTTATAGAAAACAATTCATTTTGAAATGGAAGACAAGGATAAGAATTCAATCCAATGAGAATTGCAGTCTCAAAAGATATAAGGCAGTGAATATATTCAGAAGACAAACAATATATATATGTTTGTATATAGTATAGCTGTTTATAATTGGAGGGTTCAAGTCTCGGGGCACATTATTACAAAAATATTTAGTTGGTGAGATGCAACCCTAATCCTAATTTGTTGCAATAGTGATTTTAGTAAAAATTCTAGGGCAAATTAGGAAGGGAACATCACATTTATTGGTGCGAAAGGAATGTTTTACCTAGAAAATTAATCACCTAGGTTCTATTCAGGCTAGTTTACTTAGGGTACACATGATACTTATCATGTTATGGCTCAACTCATAAGATTAAGACACATGACATGATCTTATAGAATCCTATGTCTCACCATGGATTATGTAACCAAGAGATTCCCATTGTAATCTTAATCAAGTCAATTCATTATCATTGTAAATCTCATATTTGATCTCTCTTGTGCTTTCAAAGTTCCTAGATCCTGGTTTGCTACAATCTTCAATGTGAAGACCACTAGTCCTCGCAGTCTGTGATATTCAATTTCTTGGATGCAAGTAATGATTTTTTTGTGTTTTTGATATAAAAAGAAATGCAAGAAACATAGGAATACTGGAACTGAATGCTTACAATGAGAAATAACTACGACAATTAAATATCATCTTTATTCATTACATAATGAAGTCTTTACATGCACATGCATACCCCAAAAAGTTGAACAATTCTACTTCTTTGCCTCTGCTGGTAAAAAGAAACCTCTTTAAGGTTTGATTCCCTTCTAAACTGAAAGGAACTCCTCCAAAATTGATGCCAATGTCTTCCTTATGCTCCCATGGACTCTCTGGATTTTTCTTGAAATTTATTATACCCTCCTTGCATGAAATCGTTCCCCAATACTTGGCGTCTCTTGCTGCTGTAGATGGCTGCTAAAAAGCACTTCAAACCAGCCTGGGAATGGTACCAATTATCACCAAATTGCAGACTTTATTCCCCCCCTCAGCTGGTCTCTTCCAACTGCTTATTTACTCTGAAAATCCTTCTCCAATATGTACAATCTTGACCTCTAAATGAAGCCAACTGATAAGCAATCTTCGGCCGATATCTCACAACCTTAGAAAGTTGATACAATGAAGAAGAAGCTACGCTCTCCAATGCCAAAAAGCTCTGGAATTGCAGAAACCCTTGTCCTTATTCTCCATTGCTCATGAAATGAATTTGTCAAATGCCAAAAAGAATGAATTCCATTTGCCTTTGGAAGTCTTTATAATTCCTCATGAAGTCGAATTTCCCAAAATGCATATTAATAGCATTAAAAATGTTATTTCATTAGAACTTAGGAAAAACATTCAATATTTCATTAAGTGTGGCATTTACAATTAATTCCACAATTGGCCCCCTTTTAATGATAACTTGACCCTCAATTATAAAGTGAAGTTATAACTTTATAATAAGCTCTTTTAATAATTTGATATCATTTTGGCCACTTAAATATTAATAACTATCCAACTACATATTATTTCACTTTACCATCTGAATTGGGAGTCAACATTGCCAATCCCCATGTACCCAAGTGCTCTGCTTAAAATAAAAAGGGTCCTCGAACAACCCAAGACTTAGTATAAATAGTAAGTATGAGGAAAGAAGCCATGAAACCCATATAAATGCCAAATCTACAACCATTGAGCTCTGGAGAAGGCGAATATCTCATCTACTGAGTAGGTCTCTGCAACATGATGACCCTCTATCCAATCCCATTAGCCTATAGGGCCACTAATAGGCTAGTCCTGCTCAAATGATGTCTCTAGTTAGGAGGAGACATCACAATCCGCCCTCCTTGAAATTGCTTGTTCTCAAGAAATCTCAACTCTAGATGCTGCAATATATCTTCACTCTCCCAAATCGCATCCTCAACCGACAAGTCCTTCTACATAATCAGATATTCTCTGATGACCCGCCTCCGCAACTACTGCTCTCTAACATTCAGAATGGCCTTAGGTACCAAAATCAATTTTCCCTCATCATCTAAGGGTGGTAAAACTGCAGAAGGAACCACACGATGTCCTAATGCCTTTTTGAGGTGTGACACATGAAATACATTATGTACTCTGCTATTTGCTGGTAAGTCCAATTCATAAGCCACTTCACCTACTCGCTTGATAATCCTAAAAGGGCCATAGTAACATGGCTTAAGCTTCTCTGCACCACTTCTTCTGAGAGTGGACTGCCATGTAATGTTCCTACTCCGACAGTTAGACCAAGAGTGGCATAGGAGAGAGAACGTACTGCAAAGTACAAGTCGTATGGTATATGGTAGTAATAGTGGCTGTACGTAGAGTGACAAGTCCGTACAGTAGGGAAGATTTTCAGCAAATGTGATGGTCGTACGGTGCAATTGTATTGTCATGCAGTATGGAGGCAGTACGGGGGTATGCAGGTCGTACGATATGTGGGTTGTTTAGTATACGGTCCGTACAATGTGTTGGTCATACGATGTGTTTCCTTTGTAGGTGGTAAGGTGTCAGAAAGGTATTGCCTTCGAATACTAAAAAACACAGTGATGTAAATGCAAGAGAATAGCAGCACCAGATAGCCAAAACAAACGATACAACAGAACTAGATTGAATAATGATAATACTTGAGATTACAAAATCTCGAACGGAGAGCAGAGCAGAATAGGGTGAGGAGTTACTCCCACCGAAACTACAAGTACCAAATAGGGAGGGTCTTTCACCTCCGAAATGACAGACAATAGAATTCCAACTGGAGTTCACAATAGAAAATAAATATCAAAACTCAACATGAGAAATACATCCTACACGCCGGTCATAAATACCCGTCGGACAACTCCTGAAGGTGCACAACTAAAGCCAACACGGCAACACCTACTCCTACGCTAAAATAAAAGATAGACCCGAGATAAACGAAACCAATCGGAACCCAAATAGAACTATTATTATTTATTTAATGACAAGGATATTACAGTCCTCCCGTCCCAAAAATTTCTTGTCTTAAGCAATCGCAAACTGGGGTGTTCCAAAATCTGCTCGCCTTCCCAAGTGGCATTCTTTAGCGGTAGATCCCTCCAGAGTACAAGAAATTCTTTGACCATGCGTGTCCTCAGTCTCTTCTCCCGAATGTCGACGATCTCAGCTGGTTCTAACACTAACTTCCCTCCTTCGTCGAGGGGTGGCAGATCTGTTAAGACCGTGAAGTGTTGACCCAGGGCTTTCTTAAAGCAAGAAACGTGAAAGACGTGGATTCGACTACTTTCTGGCAAATCCAATTCGTAGGCAACTTCACCTACTCTTCGCACCACCCAGTAGGGTCCGTAGAAACGTGGCCTCAACTTTTCCTTGCCAGATGTCTTCAAGGAAGATTGTCTGAAGGGCTGAAGATAGAGGTATACCAGGTCGCCAACTTCAAAAATTCTCTCTATTCGGTGCCTATCAACATACATCTTCTGCTGGTTCTGGGCCCTCTGAAGGTTTTCCTTGAGAGACATCAAAATGTCCAACCCTTCCTATAGCCAATCCTTGGCCTTCGGAGCGCAGCTATTGCCAGTGCCATATCAACGAATGATGGTGGTTCGTAGTCATACAGTGCTTTGAAGGGCGCCATGCCAATCAACATGTGGTACATGGTATTGTAGCAATGTTCACCCAAATGCAACCACTTAACCCATGTCTTCTGTTGTGCCGAAACATAGTTCCTGAGGTAGCCTTCAAGCCACTTGTTCACAATCTCGGTTTGTCTATCAGTCTGCGGGTGATAATTGGTGCTCGAGGGAGACCAAGCAGGCGAAATACCTCACGGAAAAACAGATCCACCACTTGTGCGGCTTGACACCCTACTAGAATGGCGAAGAAGTGTGCATACTTGGCAAGCCGATCGACCACCGCGAAAATACAATCCTTCCCTTGTACCTTGGGAAGCCCTGAGATGAAGTCCATCAATATGCTATCCCAGTTTTTCTCAGGTATCGGTAATGGTTGTAGTAGACTAGCTGGTAGTGTGTGCTCGGATTTGTTCTGCTAACAGGTAGCACATTCCCGAACATATTGTAGGACACCGTTCTTGAGACCCTTCCATGAGAATATTTCTTTGATTTGTCTTTAGGTCTTTAGGTACCCTGGATGCCCGACCAAGGGTGAG
Organism: Thuja plicata; assembly: GCA_018584345.1. NCBI lineage: Eukaryota > Viridiplantae > Streptophyta > Pinopsida > Cupressales > Cupressaceae > Thuja > Thuja plicata. The sequence continues at coordinate 2,475,827 of MU224948.1, forward strand.
TCGTGCATCACCTTTAAAATTTTCTCTTTCATTGTGATATCCCCTCTCTAAAATAGAATTTAAATAAATAAATTGAAATATAATATAAATTATAATATCTTTAAGTTTGTAAAGTCTCTTAATAGACTAAAGATCATTCCATAAACAAATAAATCTGAACCAATAATAATATTAGAATCGTAACACAAAGTTAATAATTCAAACAGATGGCTTTCATCTATCAAGAGGATATCGTTCAAACAAGAAATAAATTGAATAGCCGCAAATTATATATCAATGATATAACGATTATGTGGAGAATCGAATCAGGAAAAATATTCATGTTCAACATTTGTGACGATGATACTATCAACCACTATGATAGAGATTTTCGTAAGCCATAGAGATAATCGTATTCGACTGATTATTGCAATTCATATTTTGGTGATTAATAAATCATATGTTTGGACGAATATCAACAATTCGACAATATCAAATAATTTGAAATATCATTTAATCAACAATAATACTATTATAAAAATTAAGGAATTGGAATTATTATTACTAATACATTTTATAGATAATAATTAAATATCATTCTATTAAAACAAGCTTATAATAATAATATATATTACAATATATATAATATATATATTATAATATATATTATAAATACTATCATTATGCAAGCATAGTTGAAATGGTTAACTGTAGAAATATGCTTGGTAGAACAGATGTTATTTTCTCAAGAGAGGATAATTCTATCAGAAATAAATGGTTTGGCTTAAAGATTCCTGCTTTCTATGGCAATAAGAAATAGACTAATATAGACAAACGAGCGAATTGTACATGGAAACCTCCTGGCTTTGGTTGGTATAAACTTAACTTCGATGGAGCTTCTAGGGGTAATCCTGGTAAGGCAAATGCTGGTTGTTGTATTCATAAGTGGGATGGATCTAGGATTGCTAGTAAATCTATTTCCCTAGGGATAGAATCAAATAACAAAGCAGAACTTAGTGCCCTCATAGAAGGTATTCTTTTATGCAAAAATCTAAACATTGACAACATAGAAATCGAAGGGGATTCTTCTTTGGTTATCAATGCAGTTAGAAAAGGCAAAACGCCAAACTGGCACCTCAATGGCCTGGTTGAAAGGGCTATGGAGATTCTCTCCACAGTCAATCACTATTCCCTAAACCATATCGATAGAGAAGGAAACAAAGTAGCCGATGCCTTAGCTAATGAAGGCGCTGATGGATTATCTCAGGAAGTCATTATCCCAAGTATTTCAGATGACAAAGGATAGTTTGTTCATAGTATAGTGTAATCTAATGTAATCTTAGAACTCGGTCTAAAACTATTATCTCAAATTTTTCTATATATCTTCTCAAATATTTCAAGGGCATCCTCAGTTTAAAGCTAACAACACTCCCTTAGCTCTAGATTAAGTATCCTATGAAGAGTGAGCATCATTCCTTTGGAACTTTGGTAAGACCTTAGAAGATATTAATAGGGAAAAGATATAATACATTTTGATGAATAAGTTTGTAGGGTCATCTCAATTATCTAGAGAAGATCAATTTAAATTTGGAATCATACTAAGGCATAGTGAGACTAACAAACCTTCTGAACCCAAATCTTATTCTAAAAGCTCTAAATATAGTTAGATAGGAATATAAGTCTGATAAGATGCTATCCTAAACTATTCAGCATTTAGGGACCTACAAAAATTTCAACTTTAGGGCTAGGTTTGGAGGTTATGATACCCTTTTTAACCCTACTCGTTAAATACGTCATCTATCCTTCTCTTTATCCCCACATAATGGTTCCCTAAATTATTTATTATCTTAATTATCCATGTTTATCTAACTCTGTGATGTAAAGTTTTATAGCTTATTAAGGAGGTATCCATATCTAGACACTGATATTTTTACTACTTTGGTCACATATATTTATATAAAAATAAATATTTATATAAGCACATATAGACATTTATTGTCATATATATATATATATATATTCATGGCCAATCATTCGTGCATAAATATATATATAGATTTACCATATCAATCATATTATAATTCCTCTATTGATGTTAAGCATTTACCATCGATATGTCATCATCACTGAAGGTCCTAACTATGCCCAAATGACTTACTATAATTAGTGAGTATGCTCAAAATTGCATCGAGACACCTCAGATTGGCCTACAACAAAAATTGCCGGGGCCAAATGGCCTCAAAGTCCCTTAAATGTCTTGGTTAGCCTACAAAACCATGAAGAAATAGGCTAACGAAAATCATAAAAATCATACAACTTGTGCTAGAAAGGGGACATTACAACAAATCACTTGGATGAACATGGCCATTGGTCTCTTTTGATTTACAATATCATATTGAATCATGCAAAACAACTAAGGAGGCTTGGGAGATTTTTGAAAAATTTATTGTAAAATTATTAGGATAAGAGGATATCAGATCGATAATGGTTTGGTGAATCTTGATCCAAAAGATTTTGACCACATCCAAGACTACATCTCCAAGATTAAGTGACCATGAACACAACTAAAAGATTGGAATATTGTTAAGGAGGATTTACAATTGATTCTTAATGTGTTATCCAAGCTTGACCTTGAGTATTCAATGTTTGTTTCTAGCTTATATACCCGTTGCCTTTCTATGGGAGCATCATATGTTGATCCTAGATTTGATGTCTTTGCAAATATCCTAATCCAAGAGGAACTAAAGTTAATTCAAATGGGTGTCACCAAGTATTCTAAACCACAAGAATTGGTAGCTAATGAACCTAAAGTACAAAGGAATCAGGAAATCTTGAGAAGAAGAAAAAGAGAAAACTACACAAATAATTTGAATCCTCCCTCTCAAGGAGAATCATCTTAGAAAGAGAAGCCTAAGTTTGCATATTGCAAGAAAATATGACAGAATGAACATAAATGTTACTCGAAACAAATTCATGAGTTGAAGCAGATCAATTTTCCTTCAATAATGTCAAGGCATTCATCTTCTTCTTCATCAAAGTCACACAAACATAAGGGGAAGCACTTTTTGCAGTCACAAATTCTGAGTTAGAGACGTAGATACTTGATTTTCGGAGCTTCTCATCATATGGCTTCATCACAAAGTGTGTTCTATTCATATAAATATTGTTCATCACCACACATCTTGATGGATAACAACACATATATGTATGTTTGTGAGAAGGGATCTATTGACATGGATGACAAAGCATTTAATGATGTCCTTTGTGTGCATTCATTGTGAACCAATATCCTTTCTATCTATCAAATCACACGTGGTGGACAAGTAATAGTGTTGAGTTCACAAAAAATTCTATAATAATTCGATATTTGCATAGTAGAAATATAGTTATAGTATGGGAGGTTGATCACCAATCTCGAGTCCACAAAATTACATTTTGCTCTATTGTTCCTTCGCTGATGTACACACTATGGCATCTATTGTCAACACTTTTGAGGAGTTTAGTATGATCATTTGAATATTGGAGTTCCTTCATCTACTAAGATTCAAGAGACGTGTTGATATTCCATCGCCTTCATCTACTATTTCTTTTGATGAAACTAGTATTGCTACATCCATGGATTCTTGTAATTTAGTGCAACCAAACATTCATAGTCTTCCATACATGGTTACTTGGGATATACTTTATGGAAATTGCAGGTTTGTTTGTAGAGTTCCACATTTCAGATTTGGAAGATACAATTGATTACATTCATCTTTTCTTTGATGGATATGAATCTTCTTTGGTTATTGTAAGGGAACATTTACACCCTATTGTTCACTCTCCAAAGGATCATTCATCACAGCTTGGCATGAGTATGGATAGTTTTGAGCAGCATTTGAAGGAGGCATCTTTATTTTCAAAGGAGACACCTTTGTCTTTGGATTGTGTTCTACATCAGTTTCTACAAGGTTTTGGGTTGTCATCTTCATCATTGTGGCCTAAAACAACCAAACTTGGTAGTTGTGATTTTCAACATCAACATTGGGACACTTGAATAGAATTCAGAGACATCATACATCTCCCATCTTTCTTCCCTCATCTCTATTTCAAGAACAGGAAGACATCCTGCATAAATTCTTGATTTTGTTTATTCCTAAGAGAAGGAATGTTGTTTGGCGAGATTGGATTATCTTCAACATTCATTATTAGGCATCTACCATCATTGCAGGAGACTCTACATTCAGAAGGAACTGCATAATCTCTCTTCTTCTTTCTCTTATGGGGGGACTTTTTCCTCACATGGGGTTTTGTTCCTCTCATTCTTCTTTGAGAGCATTTTTTCTCTTCTAGGGAGGGGTTTTGTCCCACTATATTTTCTCCTTTTCTCTGCTTGTGAGAGATTGCATTTTCACATGGGCACCCAGCATGGCCTAGTAGCCAAGACCCATCTTTGCATCTTTGTATCTCGTACATTATCTCTAAGTTGCACTAAGGGGGGGCTGTTAGTATGCAAGGGGTGTTATACCTAGCCAGTTCATCACCAAAGTCCTATTCACTCTAGTTATTTAAGTTCACTTAGGGTACACAGAATACTTATCATCATATGTCTCAAGTCATAAAATTAAGACACATGCCATAATCTTATGCAGTCCTATGTCTCACCTTGGTCTAAATAACCAAGGGGTTCCCTATGTAATCTCAATCAAATCAGTTCATTGTCATTGTATATTTGCATCCTTTGATAGAATAGTATTATTCTCTAATATTTGATCTCTCTTGTGCTTTCATACAAGTTCCTAGATCTTGGGTGGCTATAATCTTCAACCTAATCTTGCATAATATAGAGCATTCTATACCAACTCTTACAACAATACCATGTAAAAAGAAGCTTGCCTGTCTAGAGGGATGTGAAAATTTTAGAGGATGGTTGGCCCCAAAATACTATGGAATAATTTGCTAGATTTGTTTGCTGATTCTGTGAGTGGTGGATTACTAACAAGCACTGATGGTAGGCACTATTGTTATCTGCAAACATGCCTTTTGGTAAAGATGAATTCTTATTAGCCACCTCAAAAATTAATATTTGGTAATTATTTCAGATAATCACAAAGAAAGCTGAATTATGGTTGGTATTAATAATAAATGAATCCAAAGCCAAACCTAAAATATTGGCAGACAAGATTCATATAATAGAGGTACTAAGCCATTTACACAGATTTTTATTAAACGGCATTAAATCTGTTGAAAACAATTAAAAAATGTTCTGTCCATTAGATTGCAATCCAGCATAACTATGATTACAACGGACAGTGAAAAATCTTAAATCCTGCAGGTAGCTTTGTTGACAGGAAAATAAAGGGAATCACTAATTATCTATAATCTGAGCAGAGGAAAAACATGTAAAGTTTAAACAAGCTCAGCTACCACTATACTTTAAAACTTCAAATCTGCTAGCTATTAAAATAGTAAGAAGGCTACCTTTGATTCCAAGTAAAAGTAATAGTTTACCACAAACTTGAAGTGTGATACAACCTAACTAGAAACCATTGTGAGAAAGACAATTGTCATTACCCTCCATAGCCCGATTTCATATCCATCACATTTCGGATAAATGACCAATCGATACCAAGACCATGCAAGTATTGATTTTGTACAGCATGCCTCCAGTATATTGTGTCCTTGCGGAAGTCATCTGTGCTTTGTGGTATGCTTTTCAGCCAGACTGGCTCTTCTTCAAGTCGCAAAGGCCACTTTGGTGGCTGCATGGAACCATGAACAGAACTTATTGTAGGTACTTTGTGCAGGCATCTTTGCAGTGGTACATACCTGATTTCCATGAATGAAAAAGTGAAAATATTGATATTAGAAAAACAATGAAGAAGTGTAAGGTGGCCAGATTCTAATTGATAAAATTAAAAGAATAGTGGCAGTCAAAAGTACCATGCAGCATCAGGCCTATCGCTATCATCACATAAAGGTGGGTCATTTTCTTTTCTCTGCATATAGCAAGCATTTGAAGTAGGCTTTTGATAGATAGCAATTCCAATTCCAGTTGAATCCATTGTTTTGAGAACCAATTTCCAACACATTGACTCTGTCAAAGCCATCATTGCTATAAAAACAAGAAGAAATTACCAATCAGTATATGGTCTTGCAATATCTCTGACCATTTGATACATCAATCCTACCATCTTCTGATAGGACATCTTGTGCCCGGGAAGCACACTTACAAGAAATACCTGAAACTACTTAAGTTTATTCATCAAATTCATTATTCATGCATACAAAGGTTATTAATTACAACCACTGAAATTTATCTATGTAGGCAAGTCCATGGGCTAATCTTGAATAGATATCACAAAGCATAAATGCAGTATGGGTTAAATGAGAAAATACTTTCTTTGTTCTCTGTAGCCATCAAAATCTAAAAGCAATTTTCCAGCCACATATGGAATGTTCTACTAATCTATTGACACTTTGTTTCACAGTACATGACAAGCATTGAGGTGTGGGCATCAATGTAGACTTTATTAATGAGAGTTGTGATAAAGTTCAAGTCTCCCTCTATGTACAAATGGTTAATTACTTGTGTTTTTGAGTCCCAGTAAACTCCCCCTACTGTCATTGGATTCCTCTGACTGCACCACCTTGAGCAGAATCTGCTTAATTATATTCCAAAAGTATTGGTATAATTGTGCAGAAAATCCAACTAGTCTCAGAGCCCTAACCTTTTCACGATAAAGGTAACATTCATAAGCCCTTCTCCTATTGTTGGCTAAGTTAAAAATACATTTCAAAATTTCACTAATTTTTGAATATGTGCTAGCAGTTGTGCTTAAGCACCTTCCTTTTTCTTAAAGAAAGTGTAACAAAAAACTTGTAGCATGATTCAGGATTTAAATACCAATTTTTAATTTGATTCTTTAAACTGAATTAATATATTGCATATTTAGGACAGATATGTCAAATAACTATTAATTGGCACTGCTTAATCTATATTGCTTGTGAGGATATTCTGAAGAAGAACTCTTCTTCCTTGTGCAGTTCTCAGAGATTTCCAAAAAGATCCTGTTCTTGAACTGCCATTGAGGTGGGGAATCCAAACTCATGGATCTGCCTATGTAATATCAAATGTTTTGTTGATTCTGCTAAAAAGATTCGCAAAAAACTGTCCATTCCACTCACTGATTTCCTATTTCATGTCTTGTAAATTCCTCATGAATTCAAACATGGCATAGCCTTGGATGTTGCTTCTCTCTTGCCACCGTATTTCCAATTCCTGGTAAAAATACAGATGAGACAGCCACATGTTTTTAAATTTGGAGGGACTCCTTACAGGAATTTGTGGAAGATTTCCACATAAAAAGGACAATGATCAAACATGGTAGAATCATAACTGTGAATTACTTTCGTGAAGTTTTATACCAGAATAATTTGAATGCTGAAAAATCTCAAAAGGATGTTTAAATTCAAGCTGGTGTTCATCGAATATCAAAATTTCAAAAATCTCAAAAGGTTTACCAATATTCATCAACAATGAAAACACCAAAGTAAACTTTCAGAGCTTCATCAAACGGTATTTGCTAGACTTCATGAGAACAGAGGATTTACCATGAAAAGCTTCACTAGAATCATCCAGAGCTGCCTTTCAAGAAATTCTATTTTTAGCCATCACTAGAAAATAGTGTCACCATTTTCAAAAAGGAGAGCATATTAAAAGTTCACAATTTTTTATCAAAACTCACACTCCTTTTAGCTTCAAGCATTATTTGTTGATGTCAAAGGAAAGATATTAATGTCAAAGACAAGAAGATTATTATCATTGGTTCAAGGAGAAAATCAATAATTGTTTAAAGGCCAAAGGCCACTATAATCACCCAAGTATGAGTGTGATATATAAATTAAATGGCAGCATTAACTGCATGTTTAGAGAAGAAATTATTCAATAGTAGTGATTATCATAAGGATTAAGTGCAAAAGTAGCAATTTAAGGCAAATAAATGAGCAACCAAAATAATGATTAAAGCAGCGATCATATTAAGGAGTGGTGAAAAGTGCAGCAATGATTATATGGAGGGCAGCGATTCTTTTGGGGTTAAACTAAGACACAATGCAAGGACAGCAGAACCCAAATAAATTATTGAATTATTGAAACATTAAGAAGACAGCTATTAATAAACAGCAGTGATTATGTTTTATAATAAGAAGAAATTTCATTAGTAATGTGGCAGCGATTATATTAGAAAAAGGCAATGAATAGTGCTTGATAAAGTTATATAAGAAAAAAATTGTAAGAGACAAAAGGCAAAAGGTGAATAAGAAAAAAACATCCCTCATATTAGACAAAATTTGTCTTATCTAACTTATCTTATGCAAAAAAAAAGTAAAATTAGTTGTAAGAAGGCAGCAATTATGAAAGCTAGTAATATTAGTTTATAATATTTACTAAAGGTAATGACCTCTTAAATAGTCATCTCTATTTTAAGAGATGTATCTCTTCATGAAGATATGAAGATTATTAAAGTTTATGAAATGAAAAGAGATGTGAGTGGAAAAGATAATATAAATCAGGCATATACAGATCTGCATATGAAGCCATAGAAGAGAGATTAATGATGGTATAGAAGAGAAGTTCATGCAGATATAGACGGAAGATTATGCACTGTTGATGTTGAGATAAAGATCATGTTGCATTAGTAATGAAAAAGATTGAGCAGATATGAAAGAGAGATCTACACAAATATAAAGAGAAATCTGTGCAGAGATAGAGGAGAAGATTGTGGAGATATAGAAGACATATTTATGAAAGATATATATCGAAGAGTAAAGTCAAATTTGAAGAGAACTTGCAGATTAAAGTGCAATCGTTCATCATCCATTGAAGAGAACATTCACAAGAAGATAATGGAATAAGTAGAATCTATATGAAGATCATTCAAATAGATGTGCAGCAATAAGAACGATGTATAACTGACCATCATTTGTTGAAGAAGCCACACAAAAGATAAAACTTTGATTTGGAAGTTGGTGCTTCCTAAAAGGAGAGATTGGTGTCTATTGCTAATTTGGTGCTCAGTTGGGGGGGTCTGTGCGTATGAATTGAGGGAATTGGTATCTCATGTGGGTTGTGTTGATGGGTATTTTATGACCACCCCAACATAGAATAAAGTGCCAAAGACACTATATCCTCTCTTGAACAAAGACACCATGTATGCTAAGATTATAGAAATCATAGAGGCGACTCCAAGGTTGCAACAGCGTACTTGCGACTTTAGTGTGGAGATGAACTCATTTGGCTTGATGTATGCTGGTTATGCAAGGGGACTTATGCTAATTCACTCTTGATTCATCAACTTTGTTTGGAAATGATATGGCAATGAAGTACCTGATCCTAAACTAACAAGATTTTGAAATAAATTGCAAATGGATTAAGGGTTTAGGAAATCCTATTCTAATCCTCGAATCCAAGAGGCCATGAATGTATTTTTGAACTCTATTAAGCTTAGCTTTTCCATCAACTTCCGCCAAACTAGTGCAATCTTCTAAGGTGAACAACAAATGTTCAAATCATTATTATGATACCATCACCACCAATGGATGCATATCAATGTGTAAGTAACAATTGAAGTTAAGATTGTATTTCAATTCTGTTGTCCTCAATTTTGTATTTGCAAAATTGGGGCAACCCTACAAAAAAATTTGTAGGTTAAATTCTCTAAGGTGTTTTCTTAGTTTTTTTTTCTTGGTCTTGTGTTTGGTTTTATTTTTGTCCTAGATTGATGGCTTTTCCAATTACACTCGTTTTGAGCTATCTAAGGTGTCAATCGGAGTTGTCTAGCTCAGGTTATTAAGGTTTTTAGCATCCTGCAGGTGGGGTTTTTCTGACAAATTGCACATCTTGTTTAAAATCTCTTAAAAGTGGACTTTTTATTGCTAATTGCACGAAGTAAGGATAGTATTTATATGTATAGTGGATTTAAAATCCCACTTTAAAATTTCACAGCATTCTGAGAAGTTTTACCTATAGTTTTTAATGATGGACTTTTTATACTTGTCTACATATTAAGTCATTTTAACTAGAAGGTTGCATATAAAGATTATGATAAATGATGCAATTAGGTGGGCTTTTTATTTAAAGTTGCATATCACCACAAGTGCAAGTACATTTAAAAGTTTCATTATTAATGCAATTTAAGACATAAGGTGGGATTTTTAAAAGCAATTACATATGCATGTTGTTTTAAAATGTTTTGAGTCATTTAAAAACTCTTTGACTTAATCCAAGGTGACGATTTTTCTTGGAATGCATATGCTTTAAGTTTTATAACGTATGCAATTCATACTTCAAAACCCGTGACCTCTTGAAACACATGAAGTCTCTTTTACAAAGCCCAACTTAAGTCACCTGGTGGCGATTTTTGAAGAGAACGCATATATTGCAAAATACTAAAAATATATGCTGTCTTCTAAAACCCGTTTTCCCTTCTAAAAGTCCACGGTTTTATTAAGAGTCTCTAGCGGTGATTTTTGGATGGTTTTGCATATATTTTAAAAGCCATAAAACATATGCGAAAGCTTTACGAAAGCCCGATCACCTTATTTTACATGGCATGCGAGTTGAATGCTCAACTGGAAAAACGGTTTTTACTAGACCCGAAATGCATTCTGAAGCTCATATTTTTTTATTGAATGCGTCCATTTCTGAGGGTTTTGATTTCTAATCAAACTCTATCTCTTCCATTCGGTTTGTTTTTCCCCTCTTTGGGCTCGTTGTTTTCAGCATGACCAAGGAATTTGAGTTGAAATTGCTGCTTGAAAACGCGTCACTGCTCATTAGTAAGCATTTTATAACTTGTATTATTATCTAAAAACTCAACTAGGGCATTTTGACGCCATTTTTATAGTCGTTTTTATTCCAAATGTCTCATTTTTTTTGCTAAAAACGTGGATATTCATCACACGTGGTCATTTTTCTTAGGGCACGTGTTTATTATTCTAGACCGAGTCTTTATCTTGGATCAGTGTAATTAATCAATCACAACTTAGATGTTTTTCTCCATGTTTGCTATATGTGCATCTTCTTTCAGTCGAGATTTGCATTTTCAAGCTAGACAAGCATCAAAATCTTCTTAGTGTTTGCTTCCATATTATAGTCCAAGAAATAGTAAAGATGGTTACAAATAACATATCACAAAGAAGCAAATGGTGCTAAGTATGTAACTGTTGTGTGTCATAAAGGGATTTTTCAATAAACAAAGGTCACTTCATAATCTATGTTCGAAGCCAAATGGACAGAATAGCTGCAAAAGATTACAGTCAAGGGAAGACGAATTGACTAGGACTGCTCTATGATAGTCCAAAGAGATCAAATGATAGTGCCAGAAAATCTCTTGGTGGCAATATTGATGGCAGTCCAAAAGGGGCATGAGATAACAGTTTTGAGAGCCCATCTATTATGATAATCATTACCTTGTATACCTAAACATATTCAAATGAAGAAGTGAAGCATGGTAAATTGTCATCATGAAATAGTAAGAAAGGAGCACAGGTCTTCTACTAGACAGGAACAATAAGAAATCAATCACAATGGAGAAAAATGACAAGTAAAGGGAAGCTCCAAGAATGAAAAGTCCTGACAAAGAAAGTAGACAGTGCATAAAGAACAATGATTATTCAAAATGAAGACAACGTTGACAAGAATTCTAGAGTCACATGGTGATCAACATCAGAAGTCAAGAATCAGAGGTAGAGTATGGACGATAGTTTCGACAACAATGCAGTCCAATGATCAGAAGTAGTGAACAGCCACAAGGGGTTTACAAAGATTCATGTCTTCTAAAGTCAAAATGGCATGGGAAGTCACAATGAAGTGAGTAACAATGACTATGTTTCCATCACACTAAGATGAAATAGCACAATCAAAATTTCATGACAAGGATCTTGTGAGTTTTGACAGTGAAACAGTAATGTAACATTATCATGACAAAAGACAAGTGTCTCTTGACATGTGTAATCAAAGAGCAAGGTTTTTCCCCCATTATGCAAAGTAAACAAAAAAGCCCACCTCCACGTTTATATGTCAAAGAAGAATGACTTTGTAATGAGATATAAACATCTCACTTATGAGTAAACAAATGGAGATTCCCAATATGCAATATAGACTAAAAAGTCCACTTGCATGATTTATTGGCTTTATATAAGTTTCAAATGTTTCCTATAAAAACACCATCATGTATTGATCCATTTTCCTTCCTCATTTTATCGTTTCAAAGCTTGCTGTCCGCATATGCACTGCTCCCAGAAAAACCCTTTTTTTTTTGGTTTTTCTCTCCATTTTAAAGAGCTGATTTTGCCTAAAATCCCTCACCCTTTGTTGCTCAAGGGCCTTCCACTTATATCCCATATGCATACTCTTCTAGGTTTGCACTTGAGGACAACAACATGATGCGATCGTACAAAGAAAGGGATGGGAGATGTAACGATGATTGGCATAGAATGCTTTCAAGACTGAAATGATAATGAAAAGATGTTTTTCCAGCAATCACCACTATGATGCAGAACAATCAAGGATGTAGATTCATATTCCGGTTTGAGATGCTTTCACCAAACGAGAACACATCAATCATCGGGCATCCTGTAGAAGCATGAAGACCAACAAAGGATGATGTAATAAATGTCGCGTCTTGTCAGGCACTTAGAAAGTATTTCATTATGCATTTTTGTAATTTGTATTTGACAGATTACATGTAATGTAAGAACAAGATTGTTTACCCGCTGGGGTAACTTAATTAATTGCAGAACTCAACATACAGAACATAATAGATATGAAGCAAATGACAAGTATTACATTCATTCCAAGTAAGTGATTACAACATAGTCTGTACATGATGATTTACCCGAAGGTAAGACGAGTATAAAAAGGTCCGAAGGGACGCGACGGTTCACACCCGTGCACAACTCCCTAACCGCCGGACGCTAACTAATTCCACCCGAAACATAATTACGTATTATCCCGACAACATCATCCCCCCTAAAGAAAAGTCGTCTCCGGACGACAACAAAATGTCCGGGACAAACCACAAAATGAGAATGATGAATTACCCATCCCAAAACTATGAACGAGAAGAAGAGGGGGGCAGAGGGAGCGTCCCTGA
>MU224948.1:2497403-2515808 GCA_018584345.1 Thuja plicata
TACATTCATTCCAAGTAAGTGATTACAACATAGTCTGTACATGATGATTTACCCGAAGGTAAGACGAGTATAAAAAGGTCCGAAGGGACGCGACGGTTCACACCCGTGCACAACTCCCTAACCGCCGAACGCTAACTAATTCCACCTGAAACATAATTACGTATTATCCCGACAACAAAGATGTAATTGCGTGTGATAGTATCATGTGCAAAGTTGTTCCATGTAATCATGTTACAAGTGCATCAAGTCCTGTAGCATTCAATAAGTCAAAGTTTGTTAGTTAGGGATAAGTATTGAATAAGTCAAGGTGGTTAAGGGTTTCCCCCTTTCCTCTCCACCTTTCTCTCGCCTCTTTTCCTATATAAAGGAGGGAGCTCATTGTAAATGATTATCTTTTGGCAATGCAAGAAAATTCTACCAGTTTGTATATGCACTCTGAGACTTTGTGCTTGGATGCAAATCAAATTGCTTTCAATAAAAGGGGCAACTTGCTTTCAAAATTTGTATTGATTCAAGGTGTTATGTGACAACACTTTCTGGATATTGATTGTGAATTTTGGAGTTTTGCTCAAGAGGGATTTGAATTCAATTGTGCAAACTTTGAGCTGCCTATTGCATTCAGAGCCAATTTGAGTTTTTGAAAACTTTGTGTTGTAGGAGGACAAATTGTTATAGATAGAAGTGGCTGCAACAACTTAAAGCTGAAGACTTTGGGCTTCAGTGATAAGTGTTTTTGTTAAGGAAGAGGATATCCAGTGGAAGACTTTGTTCTTTCCTAGCTATTCTAGTTTCATAATCATCTTTCGAAGTAAATACAGCAGACTTTGTGTTCCTGTATTTGATTCAATTTATTATAAATAAATTGTTGTCTTAAGTGTTATTCTTACGTCGACCCTTACACAACTGGTATTACCGTAGCAATAGGAATTTGTAATTCAGTTCAGTTTTTGTTGAAGCCACCTGTGGTAAGAAGGGAGCCTCCCCTATTGCTGAGAGGAGAAATTTTTTTCACATACTGCTGCCTAAAGTTCCAATTTTACTAAGTTGTAGTATTAGTGACTTGCAAAATTTTTAGCCAAAAGTTTTTGGCAACTCCGCTGGGGACATTAAACGCATAAGGAACTGTATCTTACAAACTGACTTTGACCAATTGTAAAGAATTCATTGTAACTACTACTTGTATCCAAAAGGTTGATGAGAAGATTGATTGAGAAGACTTTGAGCTTCTAATTTGTTTTCTTGTCCCAGAGAAGCAACATAGGACTTTGTGCCTTCATGGACACTTTGCTTCTTTAAAATTATCTCAAATCTTTTACACACTTTCAGCTGCAATCTTTTTCTGAAAAAAGAGGAAAAGAATAAATGTTTGTTCTACAAGAGAGAACTAAATGAAGATCCATCCAAGTTAGTATAGATTTATTTTGCAAAGGGTTACTTTCAGGTTGATCTAATTGTTCAACTGGAAACACAACACACATTTGGAAGCCTCATTCTTTTGTTTGAAGTATACTTGTCCTATTCATTGTAATTATTCATCGTATTTTTATTTATTTTCAAGTTTTTTACCAAGGACATGTAAATGGCCCAAGGTCCTGTTATGCTTCAAATTTTGCACCCTATTAAACTCGAAAGCTTAATAACCTAGCATAACATGAGAATCACTTCTGCATGTGGGATATGCAAGACTTGAAGTGAAACCTCCGGATTCTAGGCCGGTTCCTATTGGATAATCACCTATTTTATCCTCAAACTATCTCAAACTCTGGAAGGAAAAGGAGAAAATACGTAGAAAAGAACTAAAACTGAAAAAAAAGCAAGGAAACTAAAGTAACAGGTGCTACACCAAAGATGTGCAAACAGAAAGGTGACTAATTTCAATTAAAAGTCCTATTTGGTGGATAAACATTTCTATTCTGTATAGGCCTGCATAAGTATTTCACATTAAGGTCCTATATGGCACTATTAAGGAAAAGAGATTTCACTTAACAATTTCAAGATATTGTAGACACAAACTGTAACCTGCAAACAACATACACTCCTGTAAATGGGTACTAGCTAAGACAAGACAATATGGAATGGTATAATTCACTAATTATCCCTGCTAATCATGCATTATACACAGCAAAACAGAAAGAAAAGGTTAGAACTCAACAGAACTTGCTCCAAAAGATTGAGTCATTGTATATTATGTTTCCAAAATGAGTTACAGATACATACACAAAATACCTCAAGGACATAAAATTGTCACAAGAAAAACTTCACCTGCATAATCAGAATTAACTTCAAACAAATGAAGCTTTACCTTATATCTCCTCCTCCAAGACAGTTGCATAAAGATAGGAACTCAATCCCCTTGGTCCGATTCAATAGAAAAGCCCAAAAGTTAGCCCCCCAAACAACTCCAAAAAGAGTCCAAATGAAGAAAAAGTCCTTCAACCTTACCCTTCTACCATAAAGGCTCCTGAAAACTCTCCAACTCCCCCTAAATTGCCTCCAACAAGCCCTATATTCCCTCTAGATGTTGGAAGACTTCCTCCACCCTTCTTGACTTGTCAAAAGGCAAATGTGCTCATTCCAAACTATCTTGACTCATTCAAGAACACTTGGCAAAAGAAAGTGAAATGAGCCTGCCTGGCTCTTCTTTGCAAATTCAAACAATTTTGCCCCACAACATAATATAAACTATACTCTTCGTTTTGAAACAAATATAGAACTTAAAAAAAAAATATTTTCCAATATTTAAAAACAATTAACAGAATTCGCTAGGAAAGGCTTACTTCTTTGGACACAATTACGGAATGCTTTATATCATATAATGTGGCATTATATTCCTTTAAACAACCATCAAACATTAACCAAAGTAATTTGCAGAAGCTATCTTGTGATATTTCTATGAATGTTGGCCGCACTGTTTTGACACTACCCGCGGCATCTAATCATCACTTTTGATTCGTTTCCTTCTCCACGCTGAAAGTGCAAAGGTGGCTAGTGGTATTACGGCGGATTGTAAATATGAAGGAAGACTCCAAAGCAGACTTCCAAATCTTCAACTCCCACCCGCGATATGATGATCATTGAATTTCAACTGCAGCCTCCTCTTTGATTTTCGTAACCCTAAGAACAATGCAAAACTCAACAACAATTCCCCTTAACACGATTCACTGGATACCAATGATCCAATTCAAGGTGCTGAATCCACAAATCGAATTCACAATTCGATATGCTCCAAATTATGAAACCCTTAACCAGTTCTTCATTCCACAAGTTTATAAAATGCAAAAGATGATCCTCATTTCAATGTTTCAAAAGTCTTATATGAAATCTGAGTCTTCCTCAACAATACTCGAATTCCTATCTTCAAAGATACACCATTCATAACTTAAAGCCTTCCTTCCTTATAACTTAGGATATAACTTGCATAATAATATTCAGCTTTAATAATCATAAAGTACCATTAAAACATACGATATCATTAAAATCAATGATATAAGTTTATAACTTATAACTCAATCATTAATTAAATATAAAGAAGACTGAATTCATCACCCTGATCTCATTCTGCAACATTAACACTGAATCACTGAAATCCATCATCCCAAAATCGAAACTAGCTCACGGTGACTTACCCAAAATAGTAAGTCCTCTCTGAGAGACCCTCAAAATGAAACACTAGCCCACGAGGGTCACTATGATGGGCTAACAAACTTGTCCTCCTGACAACTGTTAAATCGGGGACATCACAAAAAGTGCCACCTCTCTCCTTCAGATTCATAAGACATAAATCTACAAGAACTCCTATTCAACAACCAACTCTTGACTAAAAACAAGTCACTTTGCATCTTAAAATTTACATTGAAGTGATTTATGTTTATCACTCCAATATAATTTTAACACTAAAATTGACGCAAATTTAAAATACATATTATATTCTCTATTTTTGCATTAAACAATATTGATAAAATGATAAAATGTTAATTACAACAATTTAGTAATATTGCTTAAAGCAAGAATATAAATACATAAAATCGTTAAGTAAAAAGACTTAACACTTACACCCTTTGATTGCAAAAGATATTAGGGCTCAAACCCTAATATGAAGTCCTCATTTTCAAACTTTGTTTTTCACTCCGCTCCTGTTGTGGCCACCGACTGAGATACCTAGGGTTTGAAGGAAAATTTGGAACTCGCGAAGAAATTCAAGCCTTCTTCTCGAAATCATACACAAACCTTGATTCTTCATACAGGCATGGCCGTGACATTTAGTTTTCTCTGCATTTTTCACAATTATGGCTCTAGGCATCGCCATGCTTCGTGTTTTAAGGATTTCGAAGGAATTCTGGAGCATGGTGAAAACGTCCTCTGAAATTTCTTTACACAAACTGGTAGGTCTTCATGCGAGCCTCTTGATTTCTAATGTACATGTGAGATATGCTTCCATGACAGCACTATTTCATTCTTTATTTACCAGAAAAATACATCTTTTGATGTCTCTGCAACTATGATGCCTGATGTATTATTAACAGTTATAAATTTGCGTTCTCCATGACGAAGGCTGTGATTTTCATTTTCTTTTTTGTATTTCCACAGGCACTATGAATGCTTTATGCCGCTACCTTGCATTTTACCAGATGTTGTACTGATTTGTTTTTTCATGTTGAGCAAGATGCAATATGTCAAGACTCCCCCTATTGATACTAAAGACTGTCTCAGTTTTTAAGTTATGATTTTATACATATGCAAACTGTATCTTTGGATCATTCAATGTACCGCAATTGTATCTCCATTGTATATATCTTGTATTAGTGTGGAGTGATTTCTATTGCATCATTTGATTCTTCAATATAGACCTATGCTTTGATACATTTGATCATTATGATATATCGAGTGTTGCTTCAACATTAAATATGTATATCTGTATTGCACGACTGCGGCTTCTCATTTGGAAAAGGGTTTCATACACTATTTTGCAGCACACATATTTATACACCATGCCCCTCTATTAAAATAGTGACATACCACTATTGTCTTGATTGCTCCCCTTCATGTGACTGGGTGTTGATCCGAAGACAATCCTCTCTATCTGTTAACTGTATAAGCTTTGCTAATATATCACATAACAGTCAATTTCGAAAGCCCCAGTCACTTAGCTCTGTTTTTTAGTTGTGTTATCTTTGTTGTCCACGTTCTGCATAGCATGGTTCTCAATGAATACATAGTATTCCTGAATGAAGGTTTGCCTATATAATAGTGACATCTCATTTAATTGTGACATCAAACCCTTGTGCCACTGTTATCTAGATTGTATGCCTTCATTTTGGCTATGAATGTCCCTTCTCTATTTAGTGATTACAGCTGTAAGTATCATGACACCTGGCTTGCTTCCGTAGCTTTACTCATCATGACTGTCATCATCTCCTCATAGGACTGCATCAAGACTTTTGATGTTCCTGCATCTTTATGTTCTTTAAAATTTGTTCTATGTGGCAGCAGTATTATGAATCATAGCTGCTTATGTTCATGCACTTATGATTGCTAGCTACTCTTCCACTTCAGATCTGCACATCCGTTGTTGTCCTGGCACTTGTAGCAGCACAACTACTATCCTATGACTGTAGGATATTGTATCATGATTGTTCATTGGCATATGTTGCTATTGTCATGTTGATTGATTATGATTATCCATTGATCTAAAACTGATTTTCATGTATTTTCAATTTGGCAATCAGACATGATTACATGGGCAAAGAAATGAACTGTAGCCCAGTCATTGCTTAGAACTTAATGTTCTAACCTTGTTTTTCTTTCTTTTCAGGTCCAGGATAGCGAGGAACATGGATCCAACAGAGCGAGGACAAGCCCAGTCAACACTAACTCCTCCATCTCCACCAATCATTCAGGCAATGACTGGCCTTCATTTCTTTTCTTTGTTTTCCACTTGTACATATATTCATTTTGATTTTCAAAATTGAAAATTCAATGAATTATTTTAGCTATCTTCACGGCTTGTGTGGAGTACAATCTCAGTATTTCGATAAATAAACATTACATTTTCAGAAAAGAATCTCATGAATGCACAAACCGTTACTTTTTCTTTTCTTCATAAAATATAATATTCATTGTAAAAATTAGTAATACTGTTTGTAATTTGACATGAGAGCTGATTTGAAATTTGAAGGTACCTTAAAGCCTGAATTCATAATGGCTCTACCAAAATGAGCCTGTAGGAAAATTTTGGTAAGATTCTTGGCGATCTTTGTTGTATGTCTGCCTGCTATACATAGAACCCAATACCCGTAACTATCCATTGGGCACAGGAGTCACTGAAACATATTACATTTTCAGAAAAGAATCTCATGAATGCACAAACCGTTACTTTTTCTTTTCTTCATAAAATGTAACATTCATTGTAAAAATTAGTAATATTATTTGTAATTGGACATGAGAGCTGATTTGAAATTTGAATGTACATTAAAGCCTGAATTCATAATGGCTCTACCAAAATGAGCCTGTAAGAAAATTTTGGTAAGATTCTTGGCGATCTCTGTTGTTGTCTGCCTGCTAGACATAGAACTCAATACCCATAACTATCCATTGGGCACAGGAGTCACTGAAACATGATAGAAACATGAAAACCTTCTTGACTGAAATAAAACAACCCCTTTTGAACTAACTAAATGTAGATTTATGGCTTAGGGCAGTGAAGTGCCAAAGCTCCCCTACCATAAGTGATAGGTGTACATTCAATTAGTTTATGTAGATTACACTGCCTGAACCTTACTGAGAACCTAAGAATTAAACTCCGAGACTGTGTTAAGAAACACTTAGGGAAAACAAACTAACTGAACTACTGACAATCTTTCTGTTGATCTGAAGTACAACAAATTACCATAATGTCCTCTAGTATGCACCATGTGTTCTTGAACATACAAATTCATGGATATATAATGCATATCGGACTGGCATCTCATGATAGTTTGTTGTATATCTGATAGAGTATTCTGACATGATTTAGTACAGCCTGTTGTAGAAGAAGTTTTATGATGTGCTGCAGGACTTGAGATACATGTCATGTTCCTCATGATAGATCTCTTCTTCTTAGGATTGGATTATGTTATGCCAGCATATTCTATTAACGAATCTACTGAAAAGATTGCAAACTAACTGTGCCAAGCACCTAGGGAAAATTGAAAACTTCTAACCTACCCTAAACTAACCAGTACAGAAACTGGTCAAACAAAACCATTCACTGGATAGTTAAAATAGCTACCTTTCCTCCATAGGATACAATGCATTATATGCATGCGGACAGCTAAAGGGACATGAGACACAAAAAAACATGCAGCAATATAAAGAACTACCTCTTGAAAAAGGTGATCAAACCTACTAACCTCCTCAAATAGATCATAAGCGACATTACTCCAGAGAGGAGGAGAAAGTTGGACAAGCTCTGGATGAGCAAGCTCCGGCCTAGTAGCATCTTTGACACCATACTCAACTAGGACTTCATAGGTGGATGCTTCATTAGACTCCTTCTGGGCTAAGTATATGATAGGACAGCCCCTTGTAAGAACATAAATACTAGATTAGTGAAAACGATCAGCATGTTGCTTTTGGTTTCCTTCTTCTGAACTTACATTCTCAAGTGCAAAATTCAAACCTTCTTTGTTGATTTCAGGCTGATGAAATACTTTTGTGACAACATTATGTTGTATAGGACCAGTTATCTCCCTTGTACAAAGTAATTTGATTTCTGAGTGATTACTTTGTTGATCAGAAGCTTCTGGTTCATTTAGCTTAAATAGAGACATCTCTGGTTTATTTTGCTCATCCCCTTTCTACTGTATTTCTGACTCGGTAATAAAAGATTTTGCATCAAGGCTTGAGCAAAAAAGTTCCATTTCATTCCAACAAGTGTCTTCTTCAATGTCTTCTTTGGTCTTTTGCAATAAGAGACTGGTTTCTACCTTATGGCAGCTTTCTTGAATTAGTGGAACTTTAGGATATTGAATATCCTCTTGTTGTCCTGGGACTGGTGTTTCTACCCTCTGATTTTCAGCATCTTCTTCATGCTCTTTCATGAGGGTAGGCTTTAATTCTTCATTCTCTTGGCCAGAATTTGATAATGGTGTTTGTTCCAGTATGTTGTCCTCTTCAACAAACTTAGGCAGCTCATCAAACACATTTGTTACCATTTCATTGTTCTAATCAACAAAGGTATGAAGCTCAGATACAACCTCTTGCTCAAAATTTTCTTTATACTTTTGAGCCTCTTCATAGTGTATTTTACTGGCCTCTCTATACTTAATTGTTGTAGTAATCAGGAGCCATATTTTCTCTTTGTGCTCTTGTAGCTCTTCATCATGACACTCATCATGAGCTGCTAATTTTCTTTGGAAATCTTCCTCACATTTCTGCTTTTGCTCATTCAATACTTTTTCATAGTATTGCTTTTGGACTTCTAGTTCTTTTGAAAGGTTTGCCTCCTGTCACCTATATTGTTCCACCAAATACTTCTTATGGCGTTGTTCTTGATGAGCTAACATCTCTTGCTGTTGCATATGGGCTTGATAGGACAATTCCTCCTGCTGCAACTTCAATTCTTGCTGGAAATCTATTTCTTGCTTCTTAATATGATCAATCTGTTTGGTCAGTCCTGCAACATACTTGTAGTATCTCTAGTGTGCAAATCATGAACATTTGAAGGATGATGAAAAGACTGAACAGGGAAGGATTCACTATAAGTATTTTGTGATTGCTGGGTGGGAGCATGGTAAGCATGAGATGAATGTTGTCCTTCAAATTCTGGCATGAAAACAGCAAAACATCTGTTTTGATATGACTGATATTCATAGAATGGAGGAACACTTTCATGAAATGGAGGATGGTAATCCATTTTAGGCACTAAATCTGCCTAAAACAAGTAGATATGAAGTCAGAGTCGCCAGATATGCAAAACAATGACCTCTCAAAGGTCTGCAACCCACTGGATGCATAACAGAAACCAGCAAGAACTATGAAAAATATGACCTCTTTGTCCCACCGGGTGTGCCAAAACTGTTATGCTTCAAATTTTGCACCCTATTAAACTCGAAAGCTTAATAACCTGGCATAACATGGACATCACTTCTACATGTGGGATATGCAAGCCTTGAAGTGAAACCTCCGGATTCTAGGCCGATTCCTATTGGATAATCACCTATTTTATCCTCAAACTAACTCAAACTTTGGAAGGAAAGGGAGAAAAGAAGCAGAAAAGAACTAAAACTGAAAAAAAAAAAAGCAAGGAAACTAAAGTAACAGGTGATACACCAAAGATGTGCAAACAGAAAGGTGACTAATTTAAATTTTAGGTCTTATTTGGTGGATAAACACTTCTATTCTGTATAGGCCTCCATAAGCATTTCACAGTAAGGTCCTATATGGCACTACTAAGGAAAAGAGATTTCACTTAACAATTTCAAGATATTGTGGACACAAACTGTAACTTGCAAACAACATAAACTCCTGTAAATGGGTACTAGCTAAGACAAGACAAGACAATATGGAATGGTATAATTCACTAATTATCCCTGTCAATCATGCATTATACACAGGAAAACAGAAAGAAAAGAAGGTTAGAACTCAATAGAACTTGCTCCAAAAGATTCAGTCACTGTATATTATGTTTCCAAAATGAGTTATAGATACATGCACAAAATACATCAAGGACATAAAACTGTCACAAGAAAAACTTCTCTTGGAAAATTAGAACTAACTTCAAACAAATGAAGCTTTACCTTGTTAGCCGAATAGTCTATTATGTTGTCGGGCGTTAGTTATGTTATGTATGCATCGACGATACTTAGTTACTACCGGCGGTTGGGAACGGCTGACGACGTTTGGTTGCACCCCTTTGGGTTTTATATAAACACTGTACTTTCTCTTCGAAGAGATGATGATCATTGGTGGCTATTGTGAATGTACTCAATTCTGAATGATTAATGAAAGCTTTGGTGTTCTCTGATCCATCTTTGTTATTTAAATTTCTTGTATAATGTCTATCCATGAGTAAACTAGTCTACCCCAGTGGGTAAACATTTGTCGTCACTGCCTTTCGAATCTGGACGAAGGCAAATGGAGTATTGTCCATAAATGGGAATACCGAGTGATGATACGCGAACAAACGAGAATGACGTGCACGAACTCTTTGAAGGGGAACACCGCCTAATGGAAGACTTTTTAATTACATTCAGTGCGGCCATTGAAACTTTTGTACGGAGAGAGGCGACACGTGCCACTGTACTAGAAGACGTTGTTTGGGACGCACTTAACGTAAGCCCGGCTACTAACCGTCTTCTGCATCAATTTCCCAGGCTTCTGGCGCAAGCGACACTTGCGTAGTGACTCCGCCAGGAAGAGATTGCTCAAGAGGAATGACGGTCGGAAGTCCTCCGGGAGTACCACGAACAGGAAAACAAAAGACTTCAAGAGGAACGTGACGGAGAACGCCGTCGGGAATAGTCACGTCTGAAGGTGACGGAAGGAAGGAAGGAGACTGAAAAAAATAAGAATGACAAGATCATTCCATTAAGATATTGTAATAAAACATGAATAAATAAAAGTGTCCTTTTGTTTTTAGAAATTCTGTGTTGATTATTGGTGTAAGGAAAAGCATTTATGCCCAACCAGTTGAATAAGAATAGGAATTTAAAGAAGGAACTCAAGGAAGAACAAGCTCTTTGAAAAGCAGTACTCGACAAACAGCAAGCCAAGCGAAGGGAGAGGTTCAGGAGACGTGTCGAAAGACTACTGGAAGGGGTAAGTGAAGGCAACGGTCTAGAGGAACCTAACCAGGAGGACGACGGAAGTGACAACGAGGATCTATTAGTAGAAACAACGAGCTTGTTCAGGTCCTTAACTTTGACCCCAAGGACAGAAGCCCGAAGGAAGGCAGAAGAGGAAGCCGAACAGAGGGAGTACACTTGTGCGGTTGCCGCCAAAAGTGTCGAAGTGACAGAGGAGCACACAGATCACACCACTCCGAGTAGTTCGGGAACATCAATTAACCAGGAAAACAATTCCAGAGGACCGACGCCGGCAGGACCATCCCAACCTGTCGTACAACCAGTATAGCAAACACTTTCGGCGACCCAACCCGCAACGCAATAGGTGGTACATACCACTGTCCCACCCCCAAGGGTGAATATGGCGGCTAACAAGGAGAAGTTACCCAAGTTCCATGGCGATGGAAAAGAAGACCCTCTTCGGCATTGCCACACATGTCAGACAATTTGGTCCGCGAATGGAGTCGCTGACCAGGCGGAATGGATGAAACAGTTTCCGGCAACCCTCCGAGGGGTAGCAATCGATTGGTACTCTGACTTAGACAAAACCGGAGTGACCACCTAGGACTTATTGCAGAAGGCATTCGAAAAGGAGTTTAGGCTCCTGTGAGACGACAATGAAATCGTCTCTGAAATATATGGAACCAAGCAAGGGAAAAAGGAGACCGTGCGGGCCTACAGCCGCCGACTAAAAGAACTTGTGGGAAAGATGGAGAGTGCTTACCCGCTGGGGTAACCTGGTCTACTTGTAGTATACACAGAACATGAGATATATGCAAAGTAAATGACAAACATTCTTATTCATTCAAGCCAAGTGATTACAACATTGTTTCCGCATTCATGATGATTTACCCGTAGGTAATACAAGTATATAAAGGACCGAAGGGACGCAACTGTTGGCAACCGTGCGCCAACTCCCTAGCCTCCGGTCACTAACTAATTCCAACCGAAACATAATTACATATTATCCTGACAACATCATCCCCCCCAAAAAAACAAGTCATCTCCGACGACTGAACAACAAAATGGAACAATGTCGATTACAATAATGAAGGAAAGGAGCTAAGAAGTAGTAGAAGGGGGCATCCCTAGAACTGATGACTGGGACGCGGAATTGATCGATGTCCGTCGTAACTGGTACACCTGCTGGGTGCGGATGTCCAAATCTGCCTAGATCTGGGAGTTGGCCTCGATGACTTCCTTAAGCATAAGAACAACTTTTTGGAGCTCTGACTCCTTCTGCCTACTTGTCTCCGTGACCTCGGCCAACTGGGCCTCGACTTTCCCCATACTAACTGTGGTTGCTTCCAACTGGGCCGCTACCATACCCTTACCAGCTGCAGCTTCCTCCAACTGGGCTAGAAATTGTGCATGCTCAGCTGCCCAGGCGGCCTCCCGAGTGGCTAACTCGGTAGCTAGCTCCTCCCAAGCTCTCTCAGCTGCTACTCTAGCCTGCTCTCGGAGCTCTGCCGCCTCTCGTGCTGCTAACACCATCCGCACCAATCTTCTGCCCTTATCCATCGCAGCTGAAAAAGTAGCCAAGGATCCATCTAGATCCTCATCTAATGCCTCGTCAGGCCCATCCGTGTTTGGCAGACTCGTAGCCTCACCCCTTGGGGAGCCTCTCCCCTCCACCTCAGGTACCACAACCTGCTCGGTCACAGTGGCCTGTATACTTTGCTCACCTGCTCTGTGCTCAAGGCTCGCCAACTCCTCTATTACAGGAGACTAAATACTAGGCCCCCTAGCCATTGGAGCCAAACATCGCTGTGCTAGATAAGCACTAGCGCAACTCACCCTACTAGAAGTACCACTCGAGTCCACCATAAGGGAGGTGTCAAAAGTAACCCCGGCCTCGGACCCTACCACCTCTAGCCGTACCTGTGCTGACTCCTCCGTACTCCGCTCCCGAGGTCTCTATCCCATTGCATCATGAATAGTGATAGGAGAAGCGCTCCCACTATCCCGTGGTGCTGTCTCCGGAGGTGCGGCAATGGAAACCTCTGCTATGGTGACCCCAAGTGGCGTCAACTGGATGGGAGTCCGAACCTAGCCAAAGGTCGGTATGGCGGTAGTGACCGAGGCAATCTATACTCCACCAGAAGGCACGGGTTGTGGGAACAACAGTGGGGTGGCTGAGACTACCTCAACCTCCTCATCATCCTCTCCTTCGGACGTACTGTCCTCAGAAGTCGCCTCCCGACCGCTGTCGGTATCCCCATGTGTTCCGCTAGTATCCACCTGTCGGGCTCGTTTGGAACCTGCCACAATCTTCTGTCCACTCAGCGCGTCTAAGTGTCGCCATCTCATAATGGGAGGCTCGCCAGGAGCCAAGGGCCCCACCTTCACTTCCTGCGCTAGAACATTGGCTGGAATCTGCCGCTCCACTGCATCCAACAGGAGGCCAATAGCGTAATGGGGCATGTAGAACGTCTTGTGCTGAAGTGTCATGAAGGCATACATACATTCAGCAAGGACGGCCCCCCAGTCATACATCCTGCCTCCGAGTAAATTATTCATAATGGTGACCTGCTGGAATGATATGTCTGAAGCCCAGCTGGAACCCGTGAGCCGACTCTTCATGACATCCATTAAACACCTCCAGTGACCTTCCCTCACGAAGTTCTTCTTGATTCCTCGGTGGTGAGAGGACTTTCGAAGGGAGTCCCTTTCTGCCTGGGTAAGATCATCGCGGCAAACTAACCTGATATAAAAATCCTTGTTTTCTGCAGCCATTTTGTGTGGTTTCAGGTCTACCCGGGCCCCTCTCTCTGGTAGCCCAAATACCCTCCGGAACTCTGCAGCCGTGAATGAAACCGTCACCACATGGTTCAAGTACGAAAGAGTACTCTGTTTAGAAAAACCATCAAAAGACTCGATCATTGCCCGCAATGGACCTTCAAAGTCCTTGATGCAGAAAATCGGCATTTGTATCACCCAATGTACCTGTGCCCTCGTGAGGTTATCTTTAACCAGCCTGCTATCTGGAGTGTCTCCACTCTCCACCCACCACCGCCGGCATTCTAGGCCGTTTAAACCCTCGAAGGTAATCGTTTGTGGTGTAACTGCATCTTTTTGAGATCCCGCAGCCGGCCTATGAACTTTCAGCTTCTTCCCCGTACTTGCACCTGCAACCCTTACACCGGAAGGTAAAGTATGCGCGTTTTATCCATGTTCGGATTACTGCTACTTGCGTCCTCTTCCAGCCTTTTCTTCCACGTTCTTTTACCGGCGGAGTCCATACTATTTGTTGTTTTGTCCTTATGCAAGGGAAATAATTAATTTTCAAACCCTAACTGCCAGGCACTTATCTTTACCACGTACGGTATGGGCCGACTTCCTGTGGATGCGTACGGTTCCCTAGACCATCTTTCCTTTCCGGGTGCTGGCCGTACGACTTCCTTGCCGGCAACAATAGCTTGCACATTTCATTAAGAATGAACCAATGCCTTTAAAAGTTATCATCATAATTTGACGCCTAGCAATATAGTTGAAACCTTAGTGGATCACCCCCTCAGCCACGGCAGGTAAGCACTGCTTCCACCATTTAATATCAGCTCACGCAATATTGTCCTTGGCGGACGTCTCTATTGTCTCACGGCTCTGCCCGATATTCTTTGTGCTTGTGTGGCCGTATAATATCATTCCTGGCTTCCGTATGGTGTTGACTGTGTGCTTTGGCGCTGTACCTGCCCACGATATACCGTACGGCCCGTACGACTGTGTAACTTCAGTTGGCCGAGGCTTTGCGGGGAGATATGCCGTGGCTTGTGTGACTTGTGTCTTCGCTCACCAAAAGTGTCTTCGTCTTCATCCACTCAAATGAGTGTCTTCACTCACAAAAAGAGTGTCTTCATTTACAAAAAGAGTGTCTTCATTCAGTCAAATGAGTGTCTTCCCTTACAAAAAGAGTGTCTTTGTTCACTCAAATGAGTGTCTTCGCTTACAAAAAGAGTGTCTTCGTTCACTCAAATGAGTGTCTTCACTTACAAAAAGAGTGTCTTCGTTCACTCAAATGAGTGTCTTCGCTTCCAAAAAGAGTGTCTTCGTTCACTCAAATGAGTGCCTTCGCTTCCAAAAAGAGTGTCTTCGTTCACTCAAATGAGTGTCTTCATTCACTCAAATGAGTGTCTTCGCTTATCCACGTAAGTGTCTTCGTTGATTAAAAGCAAGTGTCTTCACCTTATGGCCGAGCGTCTTCGTTTGGTGGGCCCGCGAGCTTCGTCGTACGGTACCGCCTCCCTTAAGTCATAACCTGCACGGTTTGCAGTTGTGTGGTGCCGTACAGCCGTACAGTGCTCCTTTTTTTTTTATATTTTATTTTATTTATTTATTTATTTATTTTTATTTTTTTTATTTTTTAATTGCCAGACTGCTGCCTGTGCGCCTCCAGCCTCTGATGGTACACTTTGAGTTTTGAACCATTGACAGCGTCCAAAATTTCCTGTCCATTGAGAGTCCATAACTTGACAGACCCGTTCACTGCCACCTCCCGAACCTTGTAGGGACCTACCCACTTAACTTTGAATTTCCCAGGCTTAATCTCGTTTCACCCATTGTACTTTAATACTAACTGGCCTGGTGTGAATTGCATTCGGCGAAGGTGCTTGTCATGCCACAGTTTCCTCCGTTGCTGGGTTGCTTCCGTGGCCCACTGTGCCAGTGCTCTTTTTTCATCCAGTTTATTCAAGAGGTACAGTCTTTCCCTCAAACTCTCCATGTCTCCAAGTTTGTTTTCGATAGCTATCCGAAGGCTAGGTACCATAAACTCAGCCGGTACTATTGCCTCCTGCCCGTACATTTGCTGGAATGGTGTCTGACCGGTGGTCACCTTGTAGGAAGTCCGGTAGGTCCATAACACAGAGGGTAACCTCTCTTCCCAGTCTTCACCCTCAACACCGCACGACTTATAAATGACTCCGACCAAAATTTTATTGGTTGCCTCCGCCTAACCATTCGCCCGAGGGTAGTAGGGACTTGACAGCGTATGGAAGATCTTGAATTCCGTGGTCAAAAGTTTAATCATGTGATTGACGAAGTGGCCACCCCTATCGCTAGCCAACTGAATTGGGATGCCGTATCTAGTTATTATCTGTTCATAAATGAACTTTGTCGTGCTTATAGCGGAGTTATCAGCCAGTGCACGTGCCTCCACCCATTTGGTTAAATATTCTGTTGCTACTACAATGTACCGGCAGCGCCAGGCACGACTCGCCTTCAGAGGCCTGACAAAATCCAATCCCCACCTTTCAAATAATTCCTGTGCATGGGACGGGTTGAGTGGCATGAAATCTCATTTGAGGGGTCTCCCGGTGCGTTGACAAGTGTCACAACCGACTACCCATTCTCTGGCGTCATTGTATAGTGTCGGCCACCATAAGCCGGCCAACAACACCTTCCTGGCCGTGGTATCTGGACCCATGTGGCCTCCGGCAGGTCCTTCGTGAGCTTCCCGCAGAACTCTCGACACTTCGTCTTCCATCACACATTGTCTTAGCACTTGGTCTGGACCCATTTTGTACAGCAGCCCATTGATGAGTTGAAAAGTCCTGCTCCTTAGAGCCAACTTCCTACGTTCTCCTGGAGGCATGTCTTCCGGGAATCGGGCCGTGGACAAGTACTCGCCAATATTCGTGTACCACTTCGGAAGTACGGCGATATGGAACAGGTGTGCATCTGGGAAATCATCATTCACTCCCCCGGGTGGCTCGCCCAACTTGATTCGGGACAGCTGGTCGGCGATCACATGGCTACGCCCTGGCCGCACTACAATCTTGAAGGTGAATTCCTGAAGTAGGAGGAGCCACCTACTCACCCTTCCTTGAATAATGGGTTTGTTGACGAGGTACATCAGGGCCTGGTGGTCCACAAAGAAGGTGAACGGCGTTGCCAGTAGTTAATGCCTAAACTTCTGGACCGAGTAAACCATTCCCAGAGCTTCCCGTTCGGTGGTACTGTAATTCTTCTCTGCATTTGACAGTGACCGACTTGCAAAATACATAGGGTGATCAAGTCCATGTTCACCTTCCTGAGCTAGGGTGGCTCCGATGGCGTAGTTCGATGCATCCACGTGAACATGGAACTCCTTATCCCAGTTTGGAAATGCTAGGATGGGAGCCGCCAATAGTCTTGTTTTTAGATCATCGAAGGCTTCCCCTTGCTCTTTCGCCCAAACGTACGACTCCCCCTTGTGAGTTTATCCATCGGGCATGAAATCCGGGCGAAATTCTTTATGAACCATCGGTAGTACCCAATGTGGCCCAGGAATGACTTGACGCCGGTTACGTCACTGGGGGCATCCATTTCAACTATCACCCGAATCTTGTCGAGGTCCGTCTTTAACCCTTCTTTGCAGACTATGTGTCCGAGCAACTTCCCTTGTGGCACCATAAAGCGGCACTTCTTCGGGTTGAGTGCCAGACGAGCTTTCCGACACTGCTCCATGCATTCTCTCAACGCTGCAATGTGTTTATCCTGGCCACTGAAGATCGACCAGTCATCCAAAAATGCTTTAAAGTTTCCTTTGGAGATCTTATCAAAAATATGGAGGATAATCCTCTGGAAGGTTGCCGGTGCATTGCATAGACCAAAGGGCATCCGATTGTACGCGTACACACCATCCTCCACTACAAAGGTGGTTTTCAACTTATCTTCCTCTGCAATGGATATCTGGTTGTACCCTGAGAACCCGTCCATAAAGGAATAAATTTCGTGGCCCGCCACCTCCTCCAGTATGCTATCTGTGAAAGGAATCAGAAAGGGGTCCTTGATCGTTACTGCATTGAGGCACCTGAAGTCTACGCAGATGCGGATCTGGTTGGCTTCCTTCTTCTGGGAAATCACAATTGGTGACACCCACTCACTTGTGTCTACCCGGAAGATGATCCCAGCTTCCAAAATCCGCTGGATTTCGGTCTCTACCCATGCAGCGTAATTTTTGTTAATCCTATACGGCCTCTTCTGCACAGGTTGGGCTCCAGGAACCAGAGGAATGCGGTGCACACATAGTTTTGGGGGTACACCCTTCAGGTCTTTATAAGTCCAGGCAAACACGTCCTTATACTCTGTAAAAATTTTGAAAGCTGCCATTTTCAATACGGGGCTCTAGTCGTCCCCCATGAGGATGGTTTTGGGGTTTTGTTCATCCCCGAGGTTTATTGCCTTCAACTTTGCTTCCTTATACTGGATTGGTTCCTCCTCCGAAAACTCATGGGCGGGGCTTTCTCTCATTCGAGCTGCCCCTTCTCTATATTCCGTGTATTTTGAAGGGAACTCATTCCGATTTTCTTCGATCTGGAGCATGTTGCAGGACGGTGGAAATAATTCATAATCACACATCTGCCAGTGGAATAGACCATCCATCGAATTTGTATCCTCCTCTATTTCCAGTATCCCTTCGTTATTAGGTTCCATGTTTCCTTGTTCTCTGTCTATCCCGTCGTCTGATTTTGAATTGGATGCCATTTCCTCCCCGACCATCTGCGTGGTGAGGTCCACCACAAACTTCCTTCCCCCCTTTTCAAATGCCAAGGTGTTTCTTTTCCAATTGTGATTGGCTCTGGCAGTCACCAGCCACCCCCTT
>MU224948.1:2520124-2539608 GCA_018584345.1 Thuja plicata
TCCCTCTAGATCTAAGTTCGAACTTTCCCCTGCAAAAACTGAAACCTTCCTCCTTGCCAAATGATGTCAAAATTAGATGCACAGGCTGAACAAAAATCACTGAATATTATCTCCCAATTAATCACAATTGAATTGGCTGAATACCAATTCTTCCACTCCCAACTAGGGTTGATATCTCACAACCGAAATTGGCACCTTAGAGTCTTCAAACCCTCAGGCAAGTATGCAAGCACTAAAGCTCTCAACACAATAGATGAATATGCAACTCAAGATGTGTAAAATGACCCCCCAAAGGCTCCTTATAAAGATTTCACAAGCAACTCCAAGAAGCTTCTAGAGGAATCCAGCACTTTATTTTATTTAAGTGACTTTTTGATATTTTATTACTTTAGTCACTTTAATATTAAATCAATTAAATATAAAGTTACTTTTTAATATTTCATTGCTTATTAACTTTACAAGTAATTAATTTAATATAACTTTTCCCCTTTATTTTTCCTTTTTAGCCTCCGGGGAGAATAAAGGCTAAAAATAAAATAAGCAACTGGTGCCAGTCAAAAAGGGGACATTACAGAACACACAGAACACAGCATCGTCCGGCGGCTATCGGAATAACCATCGTGGAGGAAGGGGAAACGACAATAATAACACCGACGGAGGCCAGAGCCGCATCTAGTACAATGCTAGTGGGAGGCCAATGATTCAGTGCCGGACATGCAGCCAATAGGGGCATTTTGCGAGGGAGTGTCCGAACGGGGAAAAGCCACAATTCCTTTGCAAATGGTGCACACTCGGAGACCACGACGACACAAAATATCCACAACCCGGCATAAACTTCTTGAATATCGAAGGCAATGAAGGGGAGATGTTGGCAATCACCCGATAGCAGGCAAAGAATACCACCTACCCACATCCGAAGACTAAGAAGAAAAGAGTACGCAAAGCCAAAGAAGACATCGAGAGAGGAATGACGGCCGAACGGAAAGAAACACAGGACGCCGCGAGAACCTCCCAAGGAGGTCACGCGAAACATAATATACTAAGGCAAGTAATGCAGACAGAAATCCCAATACAATTGGTAGACCTCCTTGCAGCCATGCCATAATTAAGAACAACCCTGCTTAACATGGTACCATCTTCTAACGTGCGGAAGGTGACCGAGACGAAGGCAAACCCCCTCGGCAAGGGAAATTTTGTTGAGGACTCGATGCTGTTGGCACTCAACACAGGAAGGCATCTTGCAGTAGTGGAGATGGGAATTCTTGGCACAATACTTACCGACACTATCATCGACAGAGGATCGGGTGTCAATGTTCTACCCGAAGAGAAATGGAGGAAACTCGGGCGACCAACACTGTGGCCGCCAACCTTCCAACTGCTAGGAGCAGACTAGCATGGGATCAAACCCATGGGTACATTAATGGCACAAAGGGTAATGATTGGCACCCAACCGTTCGTGATGGACTTCGTAGTCATTCCAGTGAAAAAAAGGGATACGATGCTCTCCTAGGGAGAGGGTGGCTTGTGCAAGAAAAAGCTAAGCATGACTGGAAACGGAACGTAATTTCGATGGAGAGAGATGGCCGGAAATTTACAATCGATTTGAGAAATCATTTGGTTAATGAAGACATGGCATCCTCGTCAGGATCGAACACCAAAGAAGAGGTTGACGAAGGGAGACAACGAATGGAGCCGAACAAGGAAGGGGTACTGGAACTAGAAGAGTGCTCCGAAAACGACTTAGATTCATTAAATGGGCTCTTCCATTGGCAAATGGAAGACTACGAATTGTTTCACTGTAACATGCTACAAGTGGACGAAGGATCGGAGAGAGACTTGTTTCTGCGAGAGTATAGTGAGTACAAGGAGGGGGAGGCTCGGGTGGAAGAAACCCTTGCACACAAGTTTGACGAAGAAAAACCAATCAAGTATGAAGAGCCGTCGGTGAAAACCGTGAACTTAGGAACCGAAGATACCCCCAAAAACATTCTCGTAGGCGATGATTGGAATCCAGTGTTAAAAGCAGCAGCATTCAAAATTTTCATGGAGTACTGAGATGTCTTTGCCTGGACATATAAAGACCTCAAGGGGGTTCCATCGGAATTGTGTGTCCACCGAATTCCGTTAGTACGTGGGGCCATGCCTATGCGGCAATGACCATAGAGGATGAATAAAAACTACGCGGCACGAGTGAATGACGAAATCGAGCGCATACTAGAGGTCGGGATCATATTCAAATTCCAAACAAGCGAATGGGTCTCACCAATAGTTATCTCACTAAAGGAGGCGAATCAAATTCAGATATGTGTCGATTTCAGATGCCTCAATGCGGTGACCATAAAGGATCCATTCCCGATACCGTTCACTGATAGTATCTTGGAGGAGGTCGTCGGTCATGAGATTTACTCCTTCATAGATGGATTCTCCGGATACAATCAGATATCCATCGCCGAAGAAGACAAGTTGAAGACAACATTCATAGTAGAGGATGGCATAAATGCTTATAACCGAATGTCGTTCGGACTCTGCAATGCCTCGGCGACATTTCAAAGAATAATCCTGCATATATTTGACAAAATGTCCATAGGCAACTTCAAAGCCTTTCTGGACGATTTGTCTATTTTTAGTTCCGAAGATACCCATTTGGTCGCCCTTCGAGAATGCATGGAAAGATGTAGACGAGCACGGCTAACCCTCAACCCCAAGAAATGTCGGTTCATGGTACCACAGGGGAAACTACTTGGACACATTGTGTGTAAGGCTGGACTAAAAACTGATCCGGACAAGATAAGGGTGATTCTCAAGATGGAGCCACCCACGAATGTTCTCGGACTTAAATCATTCCTCGGACATATAGGATACTATCAGAGATTTATCAAACATTTTTCTCATGTATCTTGCCCAATGGATCAACTAACTCGGAAGGGAGAACCTTATAATTGGGGAACGGAGCAAGGGGAAGCCTTTGAAGACCTTAAGGCAAGGTTGGTAGCCACACCTATCCTAACGTATCCTGACTGGGACAAAGAATTCCATGTGCATGTGGATGCATACAATTTCGTGATTGGAGCCACGTTGGCACAGACGGGTGACCACGGGTTAGATCACCCCATATACTTTGCAAGCAAGCTCCTCTCAAAGGCAGAGAAAGACTACAGCACAACGGAGAGAGAAGCGTTGGGGATGGTGTATGCTGTACAGAAAATCCGGCATTACTTACTCGCTACCCCATTCACCTTCTTCGTGGATCATCAGGCCTTAATGTACCTGGTGAACAAACCACTTATTCACGACCGAGTAAGCAGATGGTTGCTTTTGTTGCAGGAGTTCACCTTTAACATCATAGTATGACCAGGAAAAAGTCACGTGTGTGCAGACCGCCTATCGCGCATCAAATCTGGGGAGCTGCCCGAGGGGGTGAATGACGACTTCCTGGACGCCCATCTTTTTCGTATTGTTGTTCTTCCTCTGTGGTATGCCAGCGTTGGAGAATTCTTGTCCACAGGACAATTCCCAGAGGGAATGCCGCCAAGAGAGAGAAGGAAACTTGTCCTAAAAAGTAAGCCCTTCCAACTCATTAATGGGTCATTGTACAAAATCGGACCCGACCAGGTACTTCGGAGGTGTGTGATGTAAGAAGTACACGGTGTTTTGAGGGAGGCCCATGAGGGTCCTGCCAGAGGGCATATGGGACCGGATACGAAAACGCGGAAGGTTTTACTCGCCGGGCTATAGTGGCCCACGTTGTATAATGACGCACGGGAATGGGTGGTGAGTTGCGACACCTGTCAAAGAGCTGCGAAACCACTCAAGCAAGACTTTATACCATTAAACCCGTCCAACGCTCAGGAGTTGTTCGAGCAATGGGGACTAGATTTCGTCGGACCACTAAAGGCAAGCAAGAGACGCAGAATACCTTACCAAATGGGTCGAAGCTAGAGCTCTGCCAGACAACTCCGTAGTAAGCACGGCGAAATTTATCTATGAACAGATAATCACACGGTACGGCATACCTTTTCAGCTCACTAGCGACAGAGGAGGGCATTTCGTTAACCATGTAATACGGTTGCTCACCACGGAATTTAAAAATTTTCACTCACTTTGGAGCCCCTACTACCCGAGGGCAAACGGGCAGGCCAAAGCTACCAACAAGATACTCGTGTCGGTAATTTACAAGTCGTGCGGAGTAGAAGGCGAAGACTGGGAAGAGCGAATTCGGTCGGTACTATGGGCATACCGTACGACATACAAGGTCACCACGGGACACACTCCATTCCAATTGATGTATGGACAAGACGCCGTTGTCTCAACACAATTTATAGTGCACAGCATCCGAATAGCACTCGACAACAAACTAGGCGACATGGAGAGCCTCCGGGAATGTTTGCATGCCCTTAACAAACTCGATGAACGACGGATGTTGGCACAGTGGGCAACTGACGTGGCCTGACAGCGTCGGAAGCATTGGCACGACAAGCACCTTCGACACACCCAATTCTCCCCGAGGCAACTCGTACTGAAGTACAATGGGCGGAACAAGATCAAACCCAACAAGTTTAAGGTGAAATGGTTGGGCCCGTACCACGTTCAGGAAGTCAATGCCAATGGGGCAATTAAGTTGTCCACGTTAGACGGGCAACCCATAGTTGACGTTGTCAACAGCTCAAAGTTGAAGTCGTACCATGATCGCCGGGCCCACCACGCACTGTCAAGTGACCACGCAAATAGTTGACCGTGTAATACCTGAAAAAAAAAAAAAAAAACACCAACAGGGAGTACCGTGCAGTGGGTACCACCGAATAGTGGACCACCCGACGGTGGAACCACTAAGGTGGTCCGCCGAACAGTGGAACTCCACCGTGGTTTAAAACCGGTGAGCCGACCTAGCCGCCACATGCACAGCCGCGTGACGGGAAGAAAGAAACGGACCACGGAAAGGGAATAACCAGCTGCGCACCGGAGAAAAGAGAAACGACCGGCCGACAAGAGATACACAGTCGCGCGGAGGAGGGCAAATCAACATACGTTGATTAAAATCTGCAATCGGTCTATAGCGCCATTCAAACGATAAACAGCCTGCGCGAAGGTATATAGGCAGGCGCGAGGGAAGACATCCGCAGAGAACAGAGGGAGCAGACCGACGGATCAGCCAACAGCGACGCCGCCAGAAACAACATAAGCACCGTACGGTAGCAGCTAGAGCAATTTTTTACTATAACGGTTTCTTGAATTGAAAAACCTTTAAGATGCATTCAGCCAGCAAGAGGAGTCACTGGAAGAATCAATTGCAGGCAGGGAGTTCAAGAAGTACAGCCATGGACAAGAAGGCTACCATACTACCTTCTGGAGTTAGAGTTGCAGGGCACAGGCAGGCAACTGGGAGTAGCACGAAAAAGGTCAAGTCCACTCAGTAGGAGGAAAAAGAAGCCATCACCTACCAAACTGTAGCATTTGAAGGCCTCAATGGACTTGAGTGCAGGAAATGGTGGAAGGAAACTCCGGAGGACGATGAAGTGAAGAAATTCCTAAGGCAGGCTGGTGTCCATTGCGCTATTCAAATGCCCCTGTTTTCTATGCGCAACTTTGAACCCACTTTGAGGGTAATGATCTAGGGTTTCAATAAGCATACGAGGAAGAGTACTTTTGTGTATCGGAATCACCGGCTCACAGTCTCGTGTGGCGCTGAGGACTTCACACGCGTCTTTGGTATTCCAGGGCGCAACGAGCGGGAGGTGGAAACCAAAATGCAAAAAATGCCAGTAGAAAGGAAGGAATCTTGGATAAAGCGTGTCTGTTGTCCTCTCACTCTAGTGGAGTTGGACTATGATGAAGGCGACGAAAGCGAGAGGCCTACGAAAGGAGTTCGTAGCAGAGGGTGCATGGTGTTGCATTCTAGACGTAATCAAGAGCAGGTTGACAGGCTCGAGTCACGCCTCTGTTATTGCCCTACCACAGATTGTTTACATGCAGGGGCTGATGAATGGCGTGGTATATGATTGGGCTTCGGTGTTGGGGGATAGAATGTTGGAGTTTATGACGTTGCAGCATCGGACTTTTCTTTTTACATGCCCCATTACGCTATCAGATTGTTTCTGGAGGCGGCACTTAGGCATATTCCCATAGCCAAGTTAGAACTCAAGCTGCAAGGAAAGCTCACAGCAGGAGCCCCTCCTGTGTTTCACTGAACTATTTGGATACTGGAGGTACATACTACAACCAGTGGACAGAAGCGACGACGGAAAATAGTTGTGGAGTCCGACCCAGACAATATTGATAGTGGTCGCGAAGCCACTCCAGAGCCTTCCGACACAGACTCAGAGGAGGATAGTGATATGATCGAGAAGGCAGTGCGCATGGAGGCCGTAGAATCCACCTCGGCAGCCCCACTGGTTCAGTTTGTCGCGCCGGTGTTGTCTACCTCGGCCCACTTGACTTCCACAGGGGTGGTGAGTCTGACAATTCCTGTAGTCGAGTTTCCACCTGAGGAAGTGGCCGCGGCCATTACAGCCGAGGGTGATATTGAACCTCCGACGGGGGTAGCATTGTCAGTTGTAGCAGAGGCAGTACTCGGAGGCACCAAGGATATTTGCGAGGGTCAGGTTCGGCTGGATGTGGTAGGATCGGATGTGGTAGGATCGAATGCTGTAGTGACAATAGACGCGACACTTTTGCAGGATTCCTCACCGAATGATCCACCTCCCGCTGCCGACCCTGCACGTGTTGGAGCAATGCGTTCTTGGATTAGCCGACGGTTTTAGTTGGTTCCTGCTCCACCACCTGCAAAAGTTGTTTCTCCTCGACGAGAGGGCCCTCCAGAGATCATTAGTATAGACTCTGCGGATGTCACAGTGGCAACGGATATTCCATCCTTATCTGAAGAGGATGGGGTTGTGGAGACAGGCGCTCAATTGGTAGTTCAGTCGACCGAGGCAGTGGGAGGTGTAGCGACGGAGGCACCTTGTGGATTCGAGTTGTCTCGGCCGACAGCCCTCACCAGATCTAGGTCGTTGGAGGTCGAGGACGTGGAGGCCTATTTGGCAGACATTGTCACTCGAGGACGTCGGTTGGTGGCTGTAGCAGAGTCTCGAGTTGTGGCGACTGTGGTTCAAGATTTGAGGCGTCTCATAGCCTTTGCATGAGTGGGTTGTGGTGCAGCATTTGCAGAGTGTTTTGAGAAGGGGTTGCTGCCTGCTGAAGAGACTGCAGATATGATGGCTGCATGGGTTGTTCCTATGCCAGTACTTGAGAGTGAGGTAGCATCTCTCGTTCGAGAGCTTAAGCAGATAATTCAGGATGGGTACTATGCATTGAGGCGATCTGAGTATGTCTCGTCGGACCATGAGACTGCCTTGGTGACAGCACAGAGAGCTCGGGAGGAGCTAGGCACCAAGCTAGAGGCAGTGGAGGGAGACTTACTCCAGCGCACCCAGGAGTTGGTGGCTGAGCAGGCAGCACGGGTTGCTCTGGAAGAGCGACTGGCTAGGGAGACCATGGCTTGTGATCAGCAGTTGGCAGCAGCAAAGGCAGAGAATGAGGCCAAGGAGAAGGAACATTTGGAGGCAGCTTTGATGATTAAATCCGCCTTGGAGTTGCAGATGGTAGCTGAAGAGCAATTGCGGACCAGAACTACACAAGTGTATGAGCTCCGAGCTCAATTGGGGTCATCCACTGCACCAGTTCCTCCAGCAGATCAGCACGCTTCCTCCTCAGGGATGCTTCCTCTGCCCCCCTCTTCTTCTCGATCCTAGTTTTCGTCTATGGTAGTTCGTCATTTCTATTTTGTTGTTCTGTCCCAGACATTTTGTTGTCGTCCAGAGATGACTTTTCTTTAGGGGGGATGATGTTAGCCATATAGTTTATTATGCTGTCAAGTGTTAGTTATGTTATGTATGCACTGACGGTACTTAGTTACTACCGGCGGTCGGGAACGGGTGACGAGATTTGGTCGCACCCCTTCAGATTTTATATAAACACTGTACTTGCTCTTCGAAGAGATGATGATCATTGGTGGCTATTGTGAATGTACTATGTTCTGAATGATTAATGAAAGCTTTGGTGTTCTTTGATCCATCTCTGTTATTTACATATCCTGTATAATGTCTATGCATCAGTAAACTAGTCTACCCCAGTGGGTAAACATACCTTATATCTCCTCCAAAACAGTTGCATAAATAGGAACTCAATCCCCTTGGTCGGCTTCAACAAAAAAGCCTAAAAGTTAGCCCCCCAAACATCTCCAAAAAGAGTCCAAATGAAGAAAAAGTCCCTCCACCTTACCCTTCTACCATAAAGGCTCTTGAAAATGCTCCAACTCCCCCTACATTGCCTCCAACAAGCCCTATATTACCTCTAGATGTTGGAAGACTTCCTCCACCCTTCTTGACTTGTCAAAAGGCACATGTGCTCATTCCAAACTATCTTGACTCTGTTGTCGGGTAATACGGCAATTAGATCGTTATGTACCGAAGGTAGTCAACGGGTGTGACGGTTTGCCTCGCACCCCTTCCGTACTTATATGTACTTAGTCTCTCGATAGAAGAAGACATGGGTTTGTATGGGAATACATTGGCATTGTACACAACGTATGAAGTAATGAAACATATTTGAAGTTCTTTATATATCACTGTGCATGCTTTACTTTCTTGTATGTCTATTAAATCCCGTTTACCCTCGAAGGAAAACATTTGGCGTCATTGCCTGGACATACTTGGAAAGGGAAAAGATTGGATGGCGCACGGACATAATGGGTCTGCCAACTACGACGTCCATTGTAGGGAGTTTTAACACCTGAAGGTTAAAAAGTAAATGAAAGTAGGGAGGACACTGTATAAACAATCATAATGAGTTTGCGTTAAGTTTTGATGCCCAATCTTTTAAATAAAGACAGGAATAAGAAGGCACATAACGATGAGTGGGAGGCAGCACAGAATGCTTTAATCTTTGAGCAACAAATAGAACGCAACGAAGGCTGAGGCAACTTGCTGCGGAATAACTTGCCGAAGGGTTGACCAAAGGGGACCTCGGGAGGATTACGAAAGGTGCACAGGCCGAAGGAGAGGCGTACACTTCGCCAGAGCATCGAAGGGTGTGAAGCAGCGAAGAGTTGCTTGAAGAGACAAGGCTAAGGAGGGCCTTACTGGAGAAAACTAGAGACTTGTTTACAAATCTACCTCTTACACCACGTACGGAGACCCAAGTTGAAGGTACAGACTATCGCCCTAGGGGAGACCGTACGACCAAAGGTGCCACTGAAGCATAGGCGTCCGACAGTCAGGAACCTTTGTTCAGGCCAACGACACCACACACCAGGGTACCAACAAATACTCACTACACAACCAATGTGGGTACAGGTGCTGGCACAAGTGGTGCAGGAGCACAAACACAAAATCCACCGCGGGTGACACAACCCACCCCAATGGTGACCAACAAGGAGAAGTTGCCAAAATTCCACGGAGATGGAAAGGTCGATCCAGTACGACATTGTCGTATGTGCGAGACAATCTAGTCGGCGAACGAAGTTGTCGACTAGGCAGAATGGGTGAAACAGTTCCCCGCCACACTCAGAGGGGTAGCCATCAACTAGTACTCCGATGTGGACAAAACAAAGGTGACCACTTGGGACGAACTCAAGAAAGAATTCCAGAAGGAGTTTCGACTCCTGAGGGATGACAATGAAATTGTTTCAGAGATATACGGTACCAATCAAGGAAAGGAGACTGTGCAGGCCTATAGTCGTCGACTGAAGGAGTTAGTCGGAAAAATGGATAGCCAACCAGTGGATGGCCTGATGAAAAGATGGTTCGTAGAGGGCCTGAAATCTAACCTACGAAGGAAAATGAAGATAGTGCCCCCCACCTCATAAGATGCCTATAACCGGGCAATGGACTTGGAGAGTGAACAAAAGACCTCCAAGAAGAAAAGAAGCAAGTCTTCTTCTAACGAAGATGACACTACGGACGATGATAGTAGCAGTGATGGCGAGTCAAAGAAAAAAGTCATGGCACTCCAAAAGGACATGGAGAGAATGATGGAGTTCAAGACCATGAAAGGGGGTGCCAGCAATGGGGAAGATGACATGTGGTGTACGGACTGCAAGGAGAGCGGCCATACGAAGGGGTCGTGTCCCAAAAAGGCATTTTGTGACATTTGCCAGATCATGGGCCATTCCACCAAGGAATGCCCATACAACATGAAAGTGAGGAATCAACAACTGCTATTTACCCAAGAGCAACCATCTACATCGAGCGGGTACGGAGGCAGCCAACACGGTGGCAGAAGGGCCAATAATAACACCAACACAAGGAGTCGAATACAATATGACTCCAAGCGTTGGCCGATGATCCAGTGCCGAGCTTGCAATCAGTGGGGCCACTTTGCAAGGGACTGCGACAAGGGAAACACCCCGCAGAAGCTATGCCGCTAGCGTGATCCTAGCAACCACGAGGATGCCAACTTCCCTAAATCCGGCATTAATTGGCTAGAAATAGATGGAAGCACGAGTACGGTACTGATCATCACCCGAGGGCAACCAAAGCAAGCCACATATCCAGACCCTCTAACAGAAAAACAACGGGCACGGGAGGCTAAGGAAGAAATAGATAAGGCGATGAAGGCACAAAAAGAAACATGGGAGACGGCCACCACCTCGGGCTGGAGGGAGGCAGAACAAAACATTCTGAGACAATTGCTACATGTAGAGGTACCGGTGAAACTCCAAGATCTCCTTCACACCATACCTCACTTGGGAACGACGTTGTTGGAGAACTTGGCCACAACCAAATACCACACGTACGGACATCCCCAGAGGGTCTGCAACTGACCTGATGATACTTGTTGTAAACAGCGGCAGGTACCTGAAAATCATCGAGATGGGCATCCTTGGCGCCATCCTGACAGACACTATAGTGGACAGAGGATCAAGAGTGAACGTCCTTCCAGAAGAAACATGGAAGAAATTGGCCAAGCCAACATTGTCGCCCCCAACCTTCAACTTATTGGGCGCCAATCAAC
This sequence comes from Thuja plicata, assembly GCA_018584345.1. Lineage (NCBI taxonomy): Eukaryota > Viridiplantae > Streptophyta > Pinopsida > Cupressales > Cupressaceae > Thuja > Thuja plicata. The sequence goes on from MU224948.1 coordinate 2,531,135, forward strand.
AGGGTATCAAACCCCTCGGAATGCTGATGGCACAACGGGTTACCATTGCCTCGCAACCATTTGTACTAGACTTTGTGGTGATACCTTTGAAAAAGAAGGGTTTCAATGCCATTCTAGGTCGAGGGCGGCTGTAATGTTCCTGGCTACGTCCTTCGCCTTCGAACAGGAATGAAAGCCGTACAGAACAAACTGAAGGCGTGCAGATCAGAGATCCCAGCGTTCAGAACAAGACCGTACGGTAGAGCAGAATGTCCGTACGGTAGGAGGTCCGTACGGTGCCAGGAAGAAACCGTACAGTGAATGTAGGAACCGTAAACAGGATGCCATACGTGTGAACAGAGAGCTGTACGGTAGCAGATCAAGGAGGTCGTACGGTGGGTTGAACAGGTACGGGCTACAGATAACCGTACGGTGAACCAGGGGCCGTACGGAGGTCATACGGGATGCAAGGTTGGCTGTACGGGATGCAGTGTTGGCCGTACGGAATGTAGTGTTGGTCGTACAGTGAGCCAGGGCCGTACGGAATGCAGTGTTGGCCGTACGCTAGAGATAGGGTGCCGTACGGATGGAGAACGGGGCCGTACGGCTAGCAGACAAGGCCGTACAATGAAGGGGAGTGCACATAAGATACTCAATGAGTCTTCCGGAGGGTTGAATGATGATTTCCTCTCGATTGATAATTACACAGAACAATACATAGATCGAATATGATGCCAATGAAGTATTATTGAATCAATTAATAGAGTTTCGGATTTGCCAGATCCGATACAAGCAAAAATAAGCAGAATAGGGTGAGGGTTGAATCCCACCGAAACTGCGGAGTACCAAATAGGGAGGGTCTTTCACCTCCGAAATGGCAAAGAGCAGAATCCCAGCAGGAATTCGCGAATACAAATAAAATATCAAATCTCAACACACGAAATACATCCTAGAGGCCGATCATAAATACCCGTCGGGAAAACCCCAGAGGTGTACAAATAAAGCCGACACGACAACACTAACCCCTACATTAACATAAAAATGGGTCCGGGATAAGCTAAATCGACCGAGACCCAATTACAAGTTTATTTTATTTATTTAATAACGGGGACATTACAGCGGCTGGTCACGGCGAAGGTAAACCACAATTGGAAGAACACCCTCTCGATGGAGAATGAAAGGAGGAAGTTCATCATCGACCTTCGCACCCAAATGGTGAGCGAAGAGATAGCCTCTTCTTCAGACTCAGAATCTAATGGTGAAAACGGCCAAAGGGATGAAGGAAGGAGTTGTATGGAACCTAATGAAGAAGGCGTCTTAGAATTGGAAGAGTGTTCGGGAGATGACGCCGACTCCATGAACGGTCTCTTCCACTGGCAAATAGAGGACTATGAACTCTTCCGACCAACATGCAATGTACTAAGTATTGAGGAAGAGCTGGAAACATTTCCCCTAGAGTACAGTGAATACAAGGGGATGCAAAAGTAAGCGAAGAGCATAAGGTGTCGTCAGTCAAACCAATGAATCTAGGCAAGGACGAGGAACCTAAGATCATTCTTGCCGGCAACAATTGGAATCCTGAGTGGAAGGCCGCAACCTTCAAAATCTTTATTCTCCTTCTAATTTACGGGCGAGAGACCGTGGTTCCTATTGAATTTATGGTACCAATTCTGAGGATAGCCATTGAGAACAGACTCAAAGACATGGAAAGCTTGAAGAAGCGATTGTATAATCTCAATAAGCTCGACGAGAAACGATTGCTGGCACAATGGGCGGCGGAGATAGTCCAAGGACGTAGGAAGGTCTGGCATGACAAGCATTTGAAGCGACACAGTTCACGCCAGGTTACTTGGTATTTAAGTTTAATGGGCAAAATGAAATTAAACCTGGCAAATTCAAAGTAAAGTGGCTAGGCCCATATAAAATTTGGGAAGTTGTCGCGAATGGGGCAGTGAAGTTATGGACACTCAACGGCCAGGCGATTCCGGACGCAGTCAATGAGTCGAAGCTGAAAATATATCACGAACGGACAGAAGGTGTGGGACCTAGCCAACGAAAAGTAAATCTCTAAACAAAAATATTTTAAAAAAAAAAGTTTGTACAGTGTTGTACGGCCTGATGTTGTATAGATCCGTATGGACGAAGGGAAAATTTTTTAAAAAAATTTGAAAAATCCGTACGGTGTCATATGGCTTGATGTCGTACAAATCTGTACAACTGTATGAACAAGAAGAAAATTTTCGAACCAAAAAATATTAAAAAAAAAATTTTGAAAAATCCGTACGGTGTCGTATTGCCTGATGTTGTACGGATCCGTACGACCTACGGACGGGGAAAAACTTTAGAAAAAAAAGGGAAGAGAGCACCGTACGCCCGTACGGAAGACGAAGGAAAACTAAAGTAAAGCAAATGCCATACGGTATTTAACCATACGGAAGGCAGCATAAAGACATAAATATGCATCCGTATGGTCACTCTGTGATAAGTGAGGATTGTCGTACGCCACGGGCAGCGAAGAGATAACTCGTGACTGTACAGTCATTGAGCAACAAAGAGTTGGACGCCATCCATACGACCGCACGGGTATGATTTGCAGGCATTTTTCCGTACCGTCCGGACGACAGGGATAGTAGCGTGAGGCAAGGCATGTTCATAGGAAGTCAATCCGTACAGTGGGACGAGGGAGAGACAGTGCCAAAGGGATATGGTAGTGTCGTACGACTATACGGATAGTTCATGATTAAAGTGTCATTCAGGTTCTGTACGACATTGAGTAGCTACAGTATAAGTACGGTGGGTGTTGTTAAGTATTGTTGTACAATTCCAGTGAAGGCCACCAGGCAGTTAGGGATTCCACAACCGTTATTTTTATATGGCATAAAACAACAAAATCAGCAGGGAAAAGAACTTGGAGGAAAAAGCTAGAAGACGACTCTGGTAGCAATGGTCCGAGCATGAACAAAAATGTATAGACATTACCTTCCGGAGTGCGAGTTTGGTGGCACGGGGACCTTCCATTCAGTCCCCCCCGAGAGAGGACATCCATTCTGATGAGCGGGAGTTGGATAGTGCTGGAGGTGGAGAGCAGAGTGCACCTGTCATGGCCCTCGAGGCAGAGAAGGGAGGATGGTCTCCTGTATGGGTAGAGGCCATGGTTCAAACCGACGAGGGGGAGTCGGCAGATGATACATTAGGCGACGATTTGGCGGCATATCTGGACGCTCTTACAGATGTGGTTGATAAAGGCAGGCGGCTTGTGCAAACGGTATTGGAGGCACGGCGTGTGGAGGAGGCTAGGGAGGAGGCTCAGGTAGCCGCCGAGAGATCTCGGGAGGAGATAGCTACCAGTTAGCCACTTAGCAAACCCCTTGGGAGGCAGAGCGTGCAGCACTTGTGGCACAGTTAGAGGCAGCCACAGTTGGTAAGGGTGTAGTTGAGGCACAGTTAGCCGAGGCCAGGGAGACATGCAGTCACAAGGAGGCTGAACAGCAGGAGGTTACCTTAATGCTCAAGGAAGCTGTCGAGGCCAACTCCCAGGCACAGGCCGATTTGGATATCCGTACTCAGCAGGTGTATCAATTGCAGCGGAAATTGAACCCTTCTCGTCCCAACCATTAGTTCTAGGGATGCCCCCTTCCACTTCTTCTTAGCTGGTTTCTTTATGTTATGTAATGGGCATTATCTTCATTTTGTATGTTGTCGTCCGAAGACGACTTTCTTTTTGGGGGGAATGATGTTGTCAAGTAATACAACAGTTAGATAGTTATGTACCGAAGATAGTCAACCCCTTCGGTACCTATATGTACTTAGTCTCTCGATAGAAGAAGACATGGGTTTGTACGGGAATGCATTGGTATTGTACACAACATTCTGAAGTAATGAAACATATTTGAAGTTCTTTATATATCGCTGTGTATGCTTTACTTTCTTGTATACTCTGTTAAATCTTGTTTACCCTTGAGGGCAAACAGACTCATTCAAGAACACTTGGCAAAAGAAAGTGTCGCCACTCTCCTTTAGATTCATAAGACATAAATCTACAAGAACTCCTATTTGACAACCAACTCTTGACTAAAAAAAAGTCACTTTACATCTTAAAATTTACATTGAAGTGATTTATGTTTATCACTCCAATATAATTTTAACATGAAAATTGATGCAAATTTAAAATACATATTATATTCTCTATTTTTGCATTAAGCAATATTGATAAAATGTTTATTACAACATTTTAGTGACATTGCTTAAAGCAAGAATATAAACACATAAAATGGTTAAGTAAAAAGACTTAACACTTACACCCTTTGATTGCAAAAGATATTAGGGCATGAACCCTCATATGAAGTCCTCATTTTCACACTTTGTTTTTCACTCCGCTCCTGTTGTGGCCGCCGACTGAGATACCTGGGGTTTGAAGGAAAATTTGGAACTCGCGAAGAAATTCAAACCTTCTTCTCCAAATCATACACAGACCTTGATTCTTCATACAGGCATGGCCGCGACATTTAGCTTTCTCTCATTTTTCACAATTATGGCTCTAGGTGCTGCCATGCTTCAGGTTTGGAGGATTTCGAAGGAACTCTGGAGCATGGTGAAAACATCCTCTGAAATTTCTTTACACAAACTGGTAGGTCTACATGCGAGCCTCTTTATTTCTCATGTACATGTGAGATATGCTTCCATGATAGCATTATTTCATTCTTTATTTACCAGAAAAATACATCTTTTGATGTCTCTGCAACTATGATGTCTGATGTATTATTAATTGTTATAATTCTGCGTTCTCCATGACGAAGGCTGTGATTTTCATTTTCTTTTTTGTATTTCCACAGGCACTATGAATGCTTTATACCGCTACCTTTCATTTTACCAGATGCTGTAATGATTTGTTTTTTCATACTGAGCAAGATGCAATATGTCAAGACTCCCACTATTGATACTAAAGACTATCAGTTTTTAAGTTATGATTTTAGACATATGCAAACTATATCTTTGGATCATTCAATGTACCACAACTGTATCTCCTTTGAATATATCTTGTATTAGAGTGGAGTGATTTCTATTGCATCATTTGATTCTTCAATATAGACCTCTGCTCTGATACATTTAATCATTATGATATACCAGGTGTTGCTTCAACATTAAATATGTATACCTGTATTGCATGACTGCGGCTTCTCATTTGGAAAAAGGGTTTCATACTCTATTTTGCAGCACACAAATTTATACACCATGCCCCTCTATTAAAATAGTGACATACCAATGTTGTCTTGATTGCTCCCCTTCATGTGACTGGCGTTGATCCAAACACAATCTTCTCTATCTGTTAACTGTATATGCTTTGATTATATATCACATAAAAATCGATTTCGAAAGCCCCAGTCACTTAGCTCTTTTTTTAGTTGTGTTATCTTTGTTGTCCACGTTCTGCATAGCTTTGTTCTCAATGTATACATAGTATTCCTGAATGAAGGTCTCCCTATAAAATAGTGACATCTCATTTAATTGTGACTTCAAACCCTTGTGCCACTGTTATCTAGATTGTTTGCCTTCATTTTGGTTATGAATGTCCCTTCTCTATTTAGTGATTACAGCTGTAAGTATCATGACACCTGGCTTGCTTCCGTAGCTTTACTCATCATGCCTGTCATCATCACCTCATAGGGCTGCATCAAGACTTTTGATGTTCCTGCATCTTTATGTTCTTTAAAATTGTTCTATGTTGCAGCAGTATTATGAATCATACCTGCTTATGTTCATGCACTTATGATTGCTAGCTACTCTTCCACTTCAAATATGCACGTCCGTTGTTGTTTTGGCACTTGTAGCAGCACAGCTACTGTCCTATGACTGTAGGATATTGTATCATGATTGTTCATTGGCAATGGACAGCAACATCCTGATGAACATATTGCTGCTTTTTGCATTGCATGTGGTGTTCTTGGTGTTGAACATGAGGACATGTCTGTAAGGTTGTTCGTGGAAAGTCTCCAAGGTGTAGCTGTTGATCTATTTTATTATCTTACACCACAAACCATCACAAAATGGGCTACTCTCATAGTCAAGTTTGAAGAAAGGTTCAAGTCGCCTGAAGATGCTCATGCCCTGTTAGCCCAACTCACTCAGTTGAAGAAGGCATCTCATGTACCTATGCGTGAATTTGTGGCTCATTTCAACAAATTGACACGAAGAATGCTAGCTGCTACTCAGCCTACAACTGCAAATTTGAAGTGTTTCTTTGTCAATTCTCAGATTCCTAAAGTCAGTTTTCTATTGAGAAGAGCAGCTTCAGCTACTCTTGCAGCTGCAGAGACATTGGCCATTGGAATTGAAGATGATCTTATTCTTGCTAGGTAGATAAGAATTGAAGCAAGCCATTGGAATTGAAGATGATCTTATTCTTGCTAGGTAGATAAGAATTGAAGCAAGTGGGTATGAAGGAAGTTCTTTCTCCGCGGATTCATTTTCTTCCATCACAAGAACATATCATGTGGTGCAGAGGTTGGCAAATGAGTTGCTTGCCCTCAAAAAGTAAATAGCTCAAGGTATGTTCTTCATTCCTTACAAGGATGTACCAAGAAAGCCTCTTCAAAATGTTGCTCATAGTTCTGCTATTGGGAATCAACAAAAGTTGGTTTCATCACCAAAGAAGCTTGCTATTGAAGCACCATCAGCGAAGGCAACAACAAAGCATCCTGAATCTGAGGACAGTGATGTTGTTATACTCTTCCAAGAAAAGGAACAACACATAGATGGCGAATCTTATTTATGGTTCACGCAGTCTCAAAAAGTTGTTGATGAAAAACAGAAAGATGAAAATTTTTCATCTAATGTTCAAGCGAATGAAGACATTCATGTCACCAGACATTAAAAGATGGAAAAGCATGAAGATACTAACCAAGCAGAGAATGATGCACTTGTATTTCAAGGTCATCAACTTGGGTATACTTTGGATGAATATCCTGCCCCAGAGCTTGAAAAGGAATTCCTCAAAAACAATCAAGAATTTCCCAAGTCTGGAGTTTGTGAACAACACGCTAAGGTATGCAGTGTAATCAATCTTCACAATCAACCTGAGGTGCTAGTGATTGATAAACTAGTAAAGCAGGTTACGGCTGGAAAGAAGGTTTCAATCTTTGTTCGATCAAGGGGATGTTTGTAAAGAGCCTGCATGGCTCTGACTCTGATTTTGCTTTTAGAATTTGAATTTGTTTTGGATTTGTAATATGATAAGAATTTTCAACATAATTTGCTCGGAAAGACAATAACATTACAAATCTTCATTGACAATTTACTTTGTTATGTCCCCTCTTTAGTCTAACTAGCAGAGTGATGTGAGATAGCCTATGATGGGGGTCTCGTAGGCTAATAGTTATGGATAGAGACTCATAGAGGGTTTTCAGTGGTCGAGGTTGGCTTTACAGTCAGTTTTGGGAGCCAGTGGAGTGCAGTTCCTTGATTTTAGGGGGTCTCCCTACTTTTTAGGAGGATGTGGCAGTGTCCAGGTGTGAAGCATCACGGGACCGTTCCATGGTTTCAGTTTCAGGATGACAGGGTGTGTTCCCTAGTTTCTAGGAGCATCACTAGATTTTAGGGACAGGACTGCCAGTTGGCCCATCTCATTCGGCATCAGTCACAGACAAGTGACAGAGTCAGACTCATGATTTTGAGGATGGTTTGGGCTATCAGGGGCAAAAAGGGAAATATTTTAATATATTTAAATATTTCCTAAGTCAATAATTAAATAAACTATAATAAGGCTATTTTAATAGCCATTTTGGAGTAGTAAGGGATTAACTGCTTCCTTTAGTCAGGATGCCTTCGTGTGATAGCCCGTTTCAAAGGTCTCGAAATAATATAAATTATTTTCATTATACGAAGACTTTTTCGATCCTAGAATTATAATATTTTAATAAAGTAATGATTTTCCTATAACATGGACACTTTAATTGGGAAAATACTATTATATTATAAAGTGCAAGTGTGTTTCCCATTAGGGTTCAAATTGCCTTGTAAAGGAGATATAAGATGTAAATCGAATGGCTTGGCATCTTTTGACATTTACAACTTGTGAAAATTTGAAATTGCTCTGTGGAGTGATTCAAAGGCTTGGGACGAAACCCCTAGGTCTGATTTGTTGGGACGCAAACCTCAACCAAGAATTGGTGTTTCAGTTTTCAGATTGGAAGTATTATTTGTTGTGGCAAGGATCAGCCTTCTACTTAGCATCATTGTCAGGAGAATATATTACATTCAGCTTGGCAGCTAGTCTATCCCAACCTGGGCATTTTCCAGAGGCAGCTTGAGCTTTTATATTGGGCGCCATTCTGTTGGCTAAATATTTTGCAAGTCACTAAAACTACAACTTGCAAAATGTGTACTTTAGGCAGCAGTATGTGAGATTTCTCTCTCCTCTCAGCAATAGGGGAGGCTCCCTTCTTACCGCAGGTGGCTTCAAGTAGAACTGAACTGTAGCACATACAGTTCACCTTGCA
>MU224948.1:2545265-2565650 GCA_018584345.1 Thuja plicata
ATATGCGAATTTTGATTTCAAAAATTACGCTATCATTATAATTTCTAAGCAAAATCTCGCAGAGTAGCGCAAAATTTTTAGGACAGAATTTTAAATCTATCACACACACAAAATAAGCTTATACTTTAGGTGATCGACCAGAAAAACCCATTTCTTCTATTGACCTTGGAAGAACACAGAAAACGACTCACAATGCTACTTAAAACCCAAGACGCCACTCAAAACCAGAAACCAGAGAACAAGACGCAAAAAGAAAAAGAGAAAAACAAAAAAAGACTTGATATTTAGTTAGGAGAACAGAACGATTAAAATCAAGGGATGACTGATTCCATCGAACAATATCCCTTCCATAACATCGACATGCTTAGAGAAAAACTCCTAGCAATCAACTGAGAATTGCATAGGGTTGCCCCAATTTTGGGGAATGCAAAATTAGGAACAACACATTCATCTTCATTAGCCCACGTTTTGCAGTTGGGAAGCATCTATCAGAGTTTATGACAGCAAGGCAGTCATCTTTAGCAGTTGCAGAACATTCCTTAAGCTGGCGTCGAGTACAGGAGGCAGCCACAAATCCATTGGATGTATTTACTCTATGAATGGAAAAATCTGAATATTATGCCTGGTACGATTTGATTCATTTTCAGATTGTCAAGTAATTTTAATTCATGAATGTTGCTTATCATTTCTAGTTCAAAAGTTATTTGCTATTTGTCATTTATTTGCATATATATTCAAAAACACCAAAAAAACTTGAAAACAAGAAAAAACCAGAAAAAATCAGAATTCAATAAAATCCATTCAGAGGTACAAACGCTGGTCAAAGTCAAAAATTGTGCAAAAACAGTAATTTACAAGATCACCAGGATCAGGGATCTTTCATACTTCTATTCAAAAAAATAAAACCCATTCTAAGAACATGATGCAATGCAATCTAACTGATTTAAAATCGAAACCCCACTTACAAGTACCAACACCATCTCTGAATACTCTGACTGAAATTGTAATTAATAGGTAGAAGTAACGGCTGGAAAGATAGCTCACGCCACCCACTCTATTTGCAATATTTTTCGTAAAATGATAATAATCACCAACTATGACTGCCAGTCGCAAGCTCACAATTCATCAGCATTAACGCTGATTCAAAGTGCATAAAACAATCAAGAAATTTACCATTTCTTGCTGTAGAATTCAATCAAACCCTTATCTCCAAACCCCAATTCTAAAGACACCAAGACATGAATAAAAACAATAGCATTTATCCGATTTCCTCTTTCACCAGCATATATAATAAAAATCGTACCCCTAACTTATCCAATACACTTTGCATAACTTAGTCCATAGTAAGTTTAAAAGTGGAAAGTATAACTTCGAATAATAATATAAAATAATTATTCCTCCTTACATTTGGCACCCCATTAAATAATCATTTAATATCCCAACAATAATTAATAAGTTGTTAATTATTAATTAAGTATAACTTAATTAATAATCATCAATTATCAAATAGCTTATTAAATCTCCCAGACGAAAAACTTGCAATGCAAATATTCACTGTCCGAGCCAGACGCCATAATGCCCTACCATCAATAGACACTACCAGAAATAGACTTACTATAAATAGTAAATCCCTCAAATTGGAAACTCTGCAAATGAATCCACAACTCCACTGACACCAACGCACAAGCGCCCTACTAAAAATAGCAATCATGACTATCACCCAAAATAAACACTTACTATAAATAGTAAATTTGTCAGTCTGACCCAAACGAATAGCAATCCTGGCATCACAGACTTCCAGAATGGAAACTGACCACTGGCTCAGCCACAAAACCCCCTCCAACATCCTGATTAGCCTACGAGGGTCACATAAATAAGCCAATCTCATGTGCCTAAAAACGGGGACATTACAATTCTCCCTCCTTGAAATTGCTTGTCCCCAAGCAATCTCAGAAAACAAAACACAGAAGTTCACTCGGATCCCAAGGATAGAATGGAGTAATGTCCCCGTGATAACCTGCAAACTTCTATGGAGAAATCATCGTCCACTAAGCAAACCCAAACATACTGTCACCATGCCAACCATAGCGACCCACACAATCCGCAGTGCCAAACCTGCCATTACCTGGATCCCAGTAGAGATGAAACTCACCGCCATCCATAACAAGGAATAATGGATATCCAATACCCTCAAAAAGATCAGAGCTACCTGCACACCCTGCCAGTCTTCCCTGAGCACTCCCGTAATCCAGATATCCATCCACTGTAAAACCATCCTGGATGTACTAAACCTGCAAGTCACCTCCTGCTAACTTGCAGTCACGAACCCCATCAACTGCAGATGGAGAAAACCCATCCCAATAAGGATGATACAACTCTGGAGCCAACCCACACCGATGCGCAAAAAAGTCCCCGACCGGTGGATCAAAAGAGAAGTGATAAGCGCTCTTCGTTGTCTAATCATGGTGAAATGCTCCAATCCTTGTTAAAGGCTCATCAAAAACCAACTGAGAATCAAGAGAGGGCTCCAGTCTCTGACTCCCAACAACTGGTTGGGCAAGGTCCCGAGTAACCCGCTCAACAAACCCAACCACAAAATCCCAATGAGGAAGCATGGTAGTCAAGGTATCTACAATCTTCCCCACTAACAATTGAATACCGCAAGAACCCCAGATAAGTGTACCCTCAGAAGTCCTGAAGGGTCCCTCCTGCAAAACTGGACTCTCAAGCAAGTACTCCATAAATGATTCCGTGCAGTAGAAATTATAAGAAGCAGCATCAACTTGCTCCCCTGCAATCCACAACTGATCCCTCAGAAACTGTGGCACTACCAACTGCCTATCATGATCAGATGTATGAGACGAAGGAATAGATTTGCTTCCGACAAAAGGAAACAAATCATCATGAGAACTAGTCCCCAAACCAGATGATACCCTGTCCCTATTTTGTGAATCAAAGGGAGTAGTGTCAAAAACTGGCACACAACCCTCTATTGAATCCACTCCTGCTACCTCAGGACTCTCAACAACCTGCTCTGTATCATCTGTCATCGTGCTAACAACTGGAGAACCTAATACCCCAAATCTCTCTCTATTGTCCTCCACTGAAGCACACACCTCAACTGTATCTACTGCATCTGTCTCAAGGATGGATGTAACCGTGTCCCCAACACATCCATCACTACTAACTGTGGAAGCTGACTCACCACCAACCACTACTATATGCAACTAAACTAAATCTATGGCTGGCAAAGACTGAATCTGCTCCAACTCCACAGTCACCTCTCCCAACTGCAACTGCGACTCCTAAAAAGCCAACTGAGAGCCCTCTAAATCCTCAAAAGTCGTTATGAGCTCCTGAGTAAGCTCGCTCACCTCCTCCTCTTTGTCCATCAGATTCTCATATGACGTACTCCTCCAATCAACTAGGTGATCTCGGTTGGCTACCAACTGTAAATAATCCTGTCTCAAAATCCTGACAACCTCCCGCAAGGAATGAAACTCTGTCAAAGAAAGATAACCACCACTGTGCTCATTTGCCATAGGAGCACCCCAACCATAAACAACCAACAGCTGACAAGCGACATCAAAACGCTCGAGAGTAGAAGTAATGTCTCTCTCACTAACTCTCAACTGGCTAGTCACATGATGACTCTGCACAACGGGTCTCCTATGCACAATCTCAACTGCACTGTCCACTCTATGGAGGGAAGTTGTATCCAACAAACTCCCCTCAAGATCATTGAATCTCTGTGTACTGTCATCCGAGCACACATCTCCAAACTGAGTACTGACCTCGAACTCATCCTCATCTACCCCCGAGGAAGCTATTGTTGAATCCAACTCATCACAATCCTCAGCTACCTCGTCCTTTGTAACCACATGACCATCCAAGTCCCGAGGCCCATCCTCACTCACTAATAACTCAGAGTCCTCCCCCAAGGTCTGATAAATCAAACATGACTCGCTACAAATAGAGTCATCCTCATGTGTCACTGAAGAAATAACCTCATCTGAAGGAATGGAAGCTCTGGCTGAAACATACTCTTGTCACTCATATGCTTCCCCATCCTCATCTGTGAGTCCCTGCAGAAAAAGATCCTGGAACCCACCACCACCGAATGACAACGCTGAGTCAATACCCATGTCGGATATAGAAAACCAAACACACTTCAGCCCACATCATCCTCACACTCAACATCAGAGGTATCTGCGATGCTAGTATTAAAATCCTCTATCTAAGACCCCTCTGCTATCTCTGGCTGCCTACATGACTCAATGTCCTCACGTGAATCCTCTACATTGTAGCATGAACCTTTCACCTGACTCATCTGTACCACTCCACTCCTGAGTGTCATCACTGGGTGACTCCATGCTCACATCCTCAGTACAGGAAAAGATTGCAGCCTCCTGTACTAACTCCACACTGCGACAACTGTTATAAACATCCGAGTTGTCAGAGCTCAAATACTCCTCGCAGTCCTCAAAAATAATACCATCATCCACGGTGTCAGAATCCCCAGTGGTATCTACAACATCCTCCACTCTCATACCATCCATAGCATCATCAACAGGCTCACATAAAGGATTGATATCTGGAAAATCAGACCCTGTATCGCTGATACTGCTACCAACTGATGCAAGACTACCATCAATGGCAGTAGACATGTCACCAGCCTGATCCGTGTGACTAACTCTGGTAGACTCAGGATGCTGAAAATCAGTACCACTATCTGCCAACAAGTCAGGCACATCTACTTGTCCTTGTAAAACATCTCCACCCTTAGGTGTGCAAATAGGACTAGTGGCTGGTCCACTAAGTACAGGAACATCTCCACCAAAATCAGCAGCTGCTGAAAACTCATCATGGATATCTCTAGGTGTCTCACCTGTATAATACTCACGTCTCTCCTCATATCTTCTCTATGAAGAGGAACTATTGAACAAAGAAACCAAATAATCTGCTACCCTATCGACGGTTCTCAGATTTAAAAGTGGCGCATTTAATCTTTCCAGTCTTTGCCTTCGTTTCTCCATATCCTTAACTAAGGCATTTGTTTGTTTTCTTAATTCAAACAAACTGTCTAACTGGTTTCTATGAGTACTAGATTTCTTGAATCTGTCCATGACTGCAAAAAAAATAGTGTTGATCACTCAAGTCAAACAATCAAGCCCAATAAATATCACCCCCACAGGATGGCAAGAATACTGCTCTGATACCACTGTAAAGAGCCTGTCTGGCTCTGACTCTGATTTTGTTTACAGAATTTGAATTTGTTTTGGATTTGTAATATGATAAGAATTTTCAACATAATTTGCTCGGAAAGACAATAACATTACAAATCTTCATTGACAATTTACTTCTATTCAAAATAAAAATAACCATTCTAAGAACAAGATGCAATGCAGTCTAACTGATTTAAAATCGAAACCCCACTTACAAGTACCAACACCATCTCTGAATACTCTGACTGAAATTGTAATTAATTTATTTAATGCTACATAGAACCAAGCAAATGAATGCATATTAAAGAACCTGAGGAAACAACTCGACTCCTTCACAATGTAGAAGTAATGGCGGCTGCTATTGTTGAATGGCCACGAACCAAAGTCAAACCATGGTCTATGAATTCGCTACCAAGGTAGTGTGATGTTGCTGGTGTATGAAGCCACAACCAAGGTAGAAGTAACGGCTGGAAAGATAGCCCACGCCACCCACTTTGTTTGCAATCTTTTTCGTAAAATGATAACAATCACCCACTATGACTGCCAGCTGCAAGCTCACAATTCATCAACATTAAAGCTGATTCAAAGTGCATAAAACAATCAAGAAATTTACCATTTCTTGCTGTAGAATTCAAACAACCCCTTATCTCTCCAAACCCCAATTCGAAAGACACCAAGACATGAATAAAAAAAATAGCATGAATCCGATTTCCTCTTTCACCAACATATATAATAAAAATCGAACCCCTAACTTCTCCAATACACTTTGCATAACTTAGTCCATAGTAAGTTTAAAAGTGCAAAGTATAACTTCGAATAATAATATAAAATTATTATTCCTCCTTACATTTGGCGCCCCATTAAATAATCATTTAATATCTCAACAATAATTAATAAGCTCTTAATTATTAATTAAGTATAACTTAATTAATAATCATCAATTATCAAATAGCTTATTAAATCTCCCAGACAAAAGACTTGCAACGCAAATATTTACTGTCCGAGCCAGACACCATAATCCCCTGCCATCAATAGACACAGCCAAAAATAGACTTACTATAAATAGTAAATCCCTCAAATTGGAAACTCTGCAAATGAATCCACAACTCCACTGACACCAATGCACATGTGCCCTGCTAAAAATAGCAATCATGACTATCACCCAAAATAAACACTTACTATAAATAGTAAGTCTGTCAATTTGACCCAAACAAAGAACAATCCGGGCATCACAAACTTCCAGAGTGGAAATTGACCACTGGCTCAGCCACACAACCCCCTCCAACATCTCGATTAGCCTACGAGGGTCACAGAAATAAGCCAATCCCATGTGCCTAAAAACGGGGACATTACAAGCAGGTTATGGCTAGAAAGAAGGTTTCAATCTTTGTTCGATCAAGGGGATGTCCCATTAGACATCTCGCTTGGTTGGAGGCAAACGGAAAATCAGATGTTCCACTTGCACCTGAGCATGAAGATACAATTGAAGGGATTAAAGAAGCATGTACAATTCAGCGGAAGCATTCTGGATTCATGATCTCATCTTGGAGCAGCAGTACATATGATTCATTTCAAGAAGGTGAATTTGTTCATTTCTCCCACGAGGTGTTACATCAAACATTGACATCATTGCTCCAATTGTTCATGGTTCATTTGTACAAGGTTGAATGTTGCAAGGTACTGCAATATGTTGAAAAAAGGTAGCTATTCTGCTAAGCCAGTAAATGATTTTATCTGAAAAGTTGCATTATCGGCTAGTTTTAATTAGGTAGGTTTTGTTTGTTTTCAATAAGTGTGCTTGCACAGTTTTTTTTTTTTTATTAGCTACTTTGTGTCGGTCGCATTTTTCTTGTGTTAACTCCAATGCGCATAAAAACGGGGACATTACATGTTGTCTATCTCCTTCGGTTTCAGGTTCTTCATGTTCCTCTTCTCCTTCGGACATCACCTCTATGTAGTGGATTTTTCCTTTGACCAAACATCGGTGCCCTGGTTCCCACGGCTCCTTACTGTTGAAACAGAGTTTCCTTCTCCTCAGCTCTTGTCTAATGGCCTCATCCAATGATCGCTTCGTTGGTGGGGTTTTTTTGTCTCTTTCCTTTGGAGCAAGTGGTGTCTTGGGGTGTGAATAACTCCTGGAGGAAGAGCAATATGTTGTAATGAGCCCAACCTGGCTCTGCCTTTAGTTTAAATTTAATCGTGCATAAAAATTGATAACTCTCATGCAAACTCCTTTACAAACAATGATCCAGCAAAAATTCTCGATTTCATATATGTAATTTCAATGCTTTATTTTTAAACCAACACATTTAATTTATTTAAGATGGTTTATCTACTAAATTCTGGAAAAAGATAGTTCAACATTTTCCAGCATTACAATTGTAATTATCGTTGTTCACTATGCAATGCAATTATTTGGAAAATACCGTAATTGTAAGCCTCCAATTATAGGGTGGCTGCTCACGCTCCAGCAAGGTCTCCACGCAATGGTTGTTGTAGCCTTAGCAGCTGCTCCTACCCGCGGTCTAAACAGCCATTGGCCGCTGCTTCTCCAAGCGGCCCAAACAATAGCATGACCCGCTACTTCTCCACGCAGCCCCAAGTGGTAGCACTAGCAACTACCACGTCACCCGCGCCAAAGATGCAGAGCCCGAGGCAAGTCTTTGCAGATGGTCTCCACGCGTGGTTGCTGCTAGAACAGCTACACCACTCCGCACTCCAACTCTTCAATATGTAGAACCCGCAATGTGTGAGGGTTGGACACCACACGCAGCAGTCTCAAATTCAGTTACCATTCATCAAAATGTCGTAACAGCCTGACCTCTTATGTAGGTCTCAATTCAAAATGCTTCTAGTCCAGAATTCAGAATATACTCCAATTCGTATACAACACGAAGGAGATGCAGATGATTATACAACAGCAATCATTTCCAGATTAGTTTCAGAAGAATCAGTCTTCTAGAAACTAATTTGACCCTTATACTTCAGCAAGGGCACATATTTCAAAAACATCCAGGAACAATTCCCAAGACTAATTTTAATCAAATATATTCGATGCCCAGCTTCACAAATGAATCCCTATTTATAATTCTTTGGTAGCCATAGTTTCTAAAAACCTTCATCAGTTAACCTATCTCCAGGATAGCAACTTCTAAAGCATAATAATAATAAAGTATTATTATTATTATAATGATATTGCTTTTATTATTAATTAATAACATAAAGTCATTAATTAATAACAATTAATTATCAAATATAACTCATGTGACAATTCCTACATCCAGTGCCGACAACGATTGATCAACATGGTCTTCTACTGCACTGCCAGAAATAGTAAATGGCCCAAACTGAATTACTATTCATAGTAAGTCCAGATTTGCTAAAAATGGCAAATCCTTCCACTGAGACCCTCAAAACACACTGTCAACTCACGAGGGTCGCATTGATGAGCTGACCATAATCAGGCTCCCAAAACCTACTAATTTGGGGACATCACATATGCCGCCATATCGCGTGCCTTTTTTATTGCTTCTATGAACGTGATGGAGTATAATCCTTTCACCCAACCTCTGAGAGGTTCCATCAACCTATCTACGAACAACACAATCTGGCCCTTTTCTGAGATATTTGCTACCAGCATGGATAGCCTCTGGAATTCAGCAATATAATTACCAACTAACCCGGATTGCTTTAACTGAGCGAGCTCCATGAAATTAAGTTTTGGATCTTTCCTGTCGAAACGGTCTATCAACCTCTTCGTGAATTTGGCCTATGATGTTATTTTATCATCGTCGAGGGTCACCATTCCATGATGCCACCATTCATGCGCGATCCCTTCTTGGTAGAGAGTTGCAAACATGATTGCCTCCTCTGATAGGTTAAGTTGAAAGTATGTGTCTGCCTTCTGTATCCATGCCCGCGTAGTTGTTGATCCAGCTCCATCAAAAGATGATAGATTTACCTTGCCTATCTTCCGCTTAAGGTCATCGTTGTAATAGCCACAACCACTGCCTCCTGAGTACCTCATTCGCAGCTCAACATAATCTCTGAAGGACAGGTTTCCCTCTAGATTCGCGTTCCCCCAATCTTGCATTAATTGATCCTGCACTTCTTCGAAGCTGGGCTCTCGTTTGCTTCGAGATGCTTCGGTCTTTGGCGGAAATGTCGGCATCGACGACCGAAGGCATGCATGAAAGTTCGCTCTCCCTGTGACCCCGAATTATCGCCGCCATGTCCATTTTGTTCTCCATTCGTCCTTCCTTCAGCCAATTTCTACAACATCTCTTCCATGAGTCGTCGTTCATTCCCTCTAATCATGGTTTCATTGAGTTGTGTATGACTTCTGTTAACTACCTCAATAATTCCATAACTTCAGCGGTCGGATCTCATGGCTCCCCCATTCTGTCGAGGGAACAGTACCTCCTTCTAGTTTACACCCGAAGCTCCTTCTGCATTCACTACCCAACAAGCTGGCAAGATCACTTTGTCTGATGCCACTGTAATGTCCCTTCGTCACACAGCTTACTGAAGATCTCGACTATACCAAAAAATATAGTCTACACAACCAAATTTGCGTTGTCAATGGTCCCACGGTAGAGTTGCAGCCATACGGTGACTATGACCGTACGATATAATGGCAGTCCGTACGGTGGAATGGTCTTGACCGCACGGTAGTGGGGTAACCCGTACGGTGGGGATGAGCTAGGTTGTGCGACAGATTGATGGAGGTCATACAGTGAAGGTGGATGTCGTACGGTGGGGAAAGTGTGAAGAACCTGCCTGGCTCTTTCTTAAAATTCAATTCAAATTTCCTCTTACTCTGTTAATAAATGTTTTTAATATTTTCTCCAGATGCAAATATATAGTTTCTTTTTGTATTTTCTAGAATATTTGAAAGAAATCGAATCCCCAAAAATTAACAATTTAATTTCATGATTCCAAACAGTAATCATGCCACACATTCAATATTTAATTGGCAATGGCAATTATTAAACCATACAACATTCACCAATTTTATTATTTTAAGAAGCTACCTTCTTCGCATCATGCACTGGCTGTGGCTAGCATCAAACTGCTACGGCTGGTGTCTAAAGAAGAAATGGAAATGGATCACGCCCAGCAACCCCCCTTTCAAATGCCCACCAATATGCAATAAGTCATAGGTGCTGATTCACGGCATAAAAAGTCTGAAACGGCTTGCAGGAAACAGCAAACAATCTGTACGACCCACAATTCATAGGACTTGGGCATTCAATTCAAAGTGCCAACTCTGTATTGAATTTGCAATTCAATAAGCTTCAAATTCGATAAACACTCTCCTTGTATCCACAATTCCAAACAACTCATAAAGATGTAAAAATGGTCAATTCCTTTCACAATTCGCTGGAAGATAATACCAGTTCAAAGTGATAATACGCTGAACCAAATACACTATTAAATCAGCAACTTTTCAAAACCCTTGTCTCTAAGCAATTCCCAAAATTCAGAAGTTTTCGAATGTTCAAAAGATATCTATCACCAAGAATTCGATCCCTTTTAACAACACTGGATCTTCTTCAAGAAGCCACGACTTGTCTTCTCACTTACTCAATTCATAACTTAAAACATGAAAGCCATTAATCCTTGGTTTGAATAAATCAAATAATCAACCCTTATAACTCCACATTAATAAAGTTCACTTAAAAGTTCCCAAGTCAAAAGTATATAATAACTTTTAATGAACAGACGTATTAAATAACTCCAAAGTCAATATTAATTAAGACAAGCTTAATTAATAAAATATACCATTATAACAAATCAACTGCTCTGCCCACTGAACAACACCCTGCCAAGAATAGTATCCAGACCAATTTAGACTTGCTAAAAATAGCTAATCCCTTAAACTGGAGATTATGCAAAAGTAATTCCGCATCAACAACAACCAATGCACAGGCGCTCTGCTAAACATAGCAATCCAAACGACTACCAAAAATAATGCTTACCATAAATAGTAAGTCTGGCCAACTGACCCCAACTAAGAACAATCCTGACATCTAAAATCTCAAGAATGGAAACCAACCATTGGCTCTGCCAAGCGATCCCCTCTGACAACCTGATTAGCTTACGGAGGTCACTGATATAAGCTAATCTCAAAGACCCAAAAAACGGGGACATTACAGTCCTCCCTTCCCAATATTGCTTATCCTCAAGCAATCATAAAAAATTAACGCAATAGAACAATCCACCCGAATCCCATGGATAGACATGTGTAATGTTCCTGTCATAACCAAACTCTTGTAAAAATATCTCCAACATCCACAACACAATCAGCATAGTCTGAGTAACTGAACTCAACACTCAAACCGATGAGACTGAACCAGAAACACCATATGGAAGTAACTCAACCGATAAACTGGACTTGCCTCCAGTCCTCACGCCAACTAAACTATCATACCAGTCGTCAAACGGATGCACTGATGTACTCTGCAACTGGTAGACATCCTGAACATGGGGATCAAATGTAAAACTGTATGCACTCCTCACTGTGTACACCTCTGTGAACTACTCAACAAACCCTGTCTGACAACCCACAAAAGTCTGATAACCAGGTGCACTGATAGGCTCCCAAGCAACATCATCATCACCACTCATCACCTGAAAGGGGTTATCACTGAGCTCGAACAACGGATTGTCATAAGACATAGTGACATCCATATCAAACAAGGGATTGTTCACAAAGTGAACTACTCCCAACTGCTAATCTGAGCTAGGAAACTGTGAACAATGAGAGACATGAGGTGCAACCCGCTCTATCTGAAAGGGTTCATGCCTCCATGAATCCTCCCTATCTATTGCACAAGAATACATAGTGCGTAGACTCCCCTCAGAGAGACAATGTAGCACATACTTCCTACCCTGATACTCAAATCTCATCTCCTACGAGCTCAAGCTAAGGTAGGATTCCTTAATCTCTTGTAACCACTGCATCCCTAACACCGCATCCATCTCTCCCAAATTGAGAACATAGAAATTAGATTTCAACTCGTAATCACCAAAGAACAAAGAGAGATGATTAATGCACCTGGTACAGGTAAAGGGTATAACCATCAGCCACCCTAACTTGAAATCCCGCAAACTTTTCTACCTGAAGACCACACTGACTAGCAACTCTCTCATGAATAAAATTGTGTAGCTCCAATATCCAATATAGCAATACAACGTTGCCCTTCCACTAATCCCCTTAGTCTAAAAGCAGTGGGAAGGGGCATAGCAGTGGACAACACTATGGGAGATAGTTTGGCATTGGGACCAAACTCTGTAGAGACCATCTGGCCCTCATCAATATCTGAATCAGCAAGCTGATGAGAAGTCTCAGCCTCAACATCAGCATAGTACACCCACATAGAACGGTTTGCCTTACTCTTAGGCCTTAAGGGACAATTGTGCTCTTTGTTAAAAGGCTCCTTGCACCAAAAACACAATTGTCTCCTAAAATCCTCACAAGTTGCCTCATCATATTTCCTAGCAGATTTCTTTTTTTCATCAACCACTGGTGGAGATACCTCATTTGCGGATAAAGTAGTAGATTTAGGCTGCGCTTTACCTTTAGAGGCTGCAAGCTCCATGTTCCTAGCTTTCTTGATAGCCCCTTGTAGGAATTGAAGATCAAATGCCCTAAGCCACCCCCTTAAGGCCTCCTGTAATCCCTCTATAAATAACATAACCAATCGTTTCTCTATCATAATAGGAACCATGACAGAGAGTCAAGAATTCAGCAATAAAGGATTCCAAACTACCGGTCTGCCTGAGCTGAGCAAGGTCCCGGAAATAAGTCTTTGGATCCTTCTGATCAAAACGTTCTACCAAACCATCTACAAACTCCTGGTAATATACAATCTGATCATGATGTAAGGAGACCAACCCATGGTACCACCAGTCATGGGCTATACCATCTAAATGCAAAACAGCGAACCTGATGGCGTCCTCCTCAGACATAGGACGTAACGTCAAATAAGTGTCGAGCTTGTGAATCCAAGCTCTAGCTGTCATTTTCCCACTCCCATCAAAGTGTGTCAAGGTCAGTTTGTTGGTTGCCTGTTTCAATTCATGATTCACCTGTCTCTGTCTCCCATCAGTTCTACCTTTAGAACGTTCTCTCTTCTGAGTCATGCACCTGTCAAAATTAAGATGATGCTTTACATCCGGAGGTAAAGCATCCCATTCTATATCTAAAGCCAATATGTCATCAATAAATGAAACTTCATCAAAACTAAAAACATCGATCTCAAGTCTCAAGAAGGTAGGATGTAGAGGTCTGTCCTGTGTACCTGTCAAATCAACTCTGGCCCTATGAGAACCAGCTGAGACACTTCGTGTATCATTGTCCCTCCCCTGATCTCGTGGCAATGAAATGCACTATAGAGTATCAGAAAAATTTTGTAATACAGTTGCCATCTGTTGCTGGCCAGCTGCCAACTCCTACTAGCTGTGCGAAATATTCCTAAACATTGTCCTAGCTTCTCCATCTTCATCAAAACCTGTGTTATCTGGAATTCTTTCTTCCATATTTCCCTGTCCCTGATCACCAGACCGAGGAGAATTTCTTCCTCTGCGAGCGTAATGGAAGCCTGGAATGTATCTATCCCTCTGCATTAAAATTTTTAATACCCACTTCCTTGCAGGCTGGAAACAAAATTGCTCTGATACCACTATGAAGAACTTGCCTGGCTCTTTCCTAAAATTCAATGCAAATTTCCTTACTCTGTTAATAAATGTTTTCAATATTTTCTCCAAATGCAAATATATAGTTTTTTTTGTATTTTCTAGAATATTTGAAATAAATCAAATTCCCATAAATTAACAATTTAATTTCATAATTTCAAATAGTAATCACGCCACACATTCAATATTTAATTGGCAATGGCAATTATTAAACAAAACAACATTCACCAATTTTATTATTTTAAGAAGCTACCTCCTTCGCATCATGCACTCGCTGCGGCTAGCATGTAATCAGCCTACCTGGCTCAATTCCGATTTTGCTTTCGAAATTTGAATTTGTTTTGGATTTGTAATATGATATGAATTTTTAAAGTAATTTGTCAAGTTTGAACAGTAATATTACAAATCTAAGCAATGAATCAATTCTTGTATCAACACCAAATTCTCACCAAACTATTAAAATTAATAACCCTTCGAAATCTGAAATCACTCTTTTAAAAAAAAACCAATTTTGAAATCAATACATTTAACATTAAAATTGCAGCATACATAGAAAGGAGATTACTTACTGCTAAACCTGTGATACACTCCCCGTTTTCTCTGAAGGACATGCCGCAGCTCCTTTAAGACAGTTCACGGCTCACCAAAGTGTGACGCCTCTATTACAATACCAGTAACTAGCCGCAGCTTGTAGACGAATCAATGGCAGCTATCAACAAAAACCTCACACCATCTATTAGATACAGCAGTCTCCTCATCAAAGTCATACGAATAACCAGCATTGCAGCTAGATTAAACACTTCCTCTCCTTGTATGTCGTTAACCTTCAAACTCATGAAATTCTGCACATACATGGAAGATAATCTTTTCACAATTCGCTGGAATTGGCCTCCAGTTCAAAGTGACAGGAAAACTGAGACGAATTTACAATTCATTCAGCAATACACAAACCCTTGCCTTCATTCGAAACTCCCAACAATTCTCATAAGTGTCCAAAAGATAATAACATAAATCAATTTCAGAATTAATTGCACTCTCAATGTGCCAATAAATTATCAACAAACTCCTCAAATAATAATCTCCAGAATAAATCCAACTCTCTCCTTAGCCACAAAAATACAATAGAGAGATCTTGCAATTATTTACCTCAGCACAATTGTAGCAGTGAAGAACTCAGAAACCCTAGCCCAAGGCTCAAGAAGAAAAAATTATAAAATATTCAATGATTCAAAGTGCTTGAAGGAAAACAGAAAATCATTCTCCTTAAACCCTTGAAGATACCACAGCAGAAACTCACAATGCAAATTAATTTTCTCCAAGTAATCCAAAAAAGCTCTCATAAGAGTCTTTTATTACTTTTTGAAAGAGCTCTCACACTTTTCCAGCCAATGTGGGATAAATGAATTTGTTTCTTTAAATTATTCATTTACTCCAAACTTAATAAAATAACTTGGCTTAAGCTTCCATCAATTAATTAAATAAATGGCCCCCTTCCATGATGACTCAACCCTCAACTTAAGTGAAATTATAAAGTTATATTATAACTTTATAATAAGTCATTTTAATGATATCATAATAATTTGGCCACCAAAATAATAATAACTCCCAAAATACTTATCCTTTTAATGTGTCATCTGAAACAGGAGTCTCACCTATTAATTCTAAATGTTACCAACTGCACTTTCCAAAAATAGAAAGGGTCCTTCTCGATCAACCACTGGCTACTATAAATAGTAAGTATAGTCAAAAGCATAGAAAACAGGGTCCAAAAGACACCAAACAAAAGCCAAACCAAGGCAAACTGAATCCTGAAGTAGATGGCCACTGCCAAGATTGGAAACTAAGCAAAGTGACTTACTATAAATAGTAAGTATACCCATAATGATTCTCAAATCAACTCGCCAGACCACGAGGATCGCCATGATGGCCTGACATCACTGGTCAACTGACCCTGCTACAAATGGGGACATTACAGTCCTCCCTCCCTGAGATTGCTTGTCCCCAAGAAATAGTTGGAACAAAGAAACATCACAATCCACCTGGATCCCACAAAAAATAGTATACCATGCCACTGACATAAACTGTAGGCTCCTGTAGCATCACCTAAAATGCAAATCGGGTAACTCTGTAAAGAGACCAATAACAACCACTCACCCATACTCCTGTACTGAATCTGGCTGTGCTCAGATCCAAAAAGAAATGAATCTCATAACCATCAAGTACCAAGATGAATGGGTGACCAATATCGCTGACACACCGAAATCCCCCTGCACACACGGATGAACTGTACTGAGTGTGTAAAGAATCTGCTTGATTGTAAAGCATCTGCTTGATAGCGAAGCATATGCCCAAAAGTATCTGTATGCAAAATAGGACATTCTCTCACTGCACATCTGCCAAGCAAATCGCTATCCTGCAAGTCACCTCTCACTGACTTGCAAAACCCAACACCTGAGTTGAAAGAAAAACCATCCCATAAATGATGGTACCATCCTAGAGCCGACCCACACCTACGTGCAACCAAATCCTCTACCTGTGGGTCGAAGGAAAAATAATGAGCACTCCTCGTTGTATAACGGCGATAAAATGCTCCGATCTCTGGCAGAGGCTCATCATCAACAACCTGAAAACCCAAAGAGGGCTCAAACCTCTAAGTCTGTCAAGTTGTCTGAGTAGCCATACTATCAAGTCTCGCAACATACCTAACAGCATGCTCTCTGTCATGGAACATCTAAATGTACTCAGACTTAAGTGTTGATAAAGCCCACAATATGTACCTCAATTCACTCAAATGAGTACCAGCCGTAATTCTATACTGCCTCTCCTCAAACTCCACTTGCCAGATGAGGTACTCTACATACCTATAAGTACAGTCATAGCGAGATAGAGTGGGGTCAACCCGCTCACCATTGAATCTCAACTGATTTCTCCATCCCCATGAAGTAACACTAGGCTGGTCACTCATAGCTCGATGAGATGAATAAAAAGAAATCAACTCTATGCTTGAACTGGATGGTGCCTCAACCAACACCTGCGAAGATGATGTGGTGTCACTAACTGCCATCTGACATCTCTCTGATGTCTCTGCCACTGCCATCTCAAAACTTTCAATGATCTGCTCTGCATCATCAAGCTCAGGACTAGCTACCAGAGGATCTGACACTTCAGTAATTCCTCCAACATTTACCGCAATTGCTCTCATCTTATCAACAACTGCAAAACTCAAGGCATGAGTGGATGTAACCGCATCCCCATCACATTTACTGTCCCCAACCGTGGATGTCATCATATCACCAGTCACCACTATGTTTAACTGCACTGGAACAGGTTCTGGTGTACACTGGAGTCTCTCTAACTCCACGGTCACCTTTGCTAAGCATCTTTGGGACTCCAGGAGAACAACCTGAGTGCCCTCTAAATCCACAGAAAACGTTGTGAGCTCCTGAGTAAGCTCACTCACCTCCTCCTCTCTGTCCATCAAAGCCTCGTATGTCGTACTCCCCCACTCAACTAGGTGATCTTGTTCAGCTACCAACTAAAAAATAATCCTTTCTCAAAATCCTGACAGCCTCACATAAGGAATGAATCTCTGTCAGGGACAAGTAAAAACTACCATGCTCATCATCCATAGGAGCACCCCATCCATGAACAGCTAGCAGCTGCCGAGCGGCATCAAAATGCTCGAATGCGGTAACAATATCATGCTCGTTGACTCTCGACTGACTAGTCACATGATGACTCTGAATAGTCGGCCTCCTATGCAACACCTCTGGCACACTGTCCGTACTGCAAATAGAAGTGGTACCCAACGTACTCCTCTCAGAAACACTATCCCCTAGTGTGTTGCCAACGGAGCTCTGTGAACTAACAAATGAACTAACGTCCTCAAACAGAGTACTAGCATCTGACACGTCTTCATCAAGACAGTCCTCAAAAATGGTATCCTCCTCCTCTGGTGATCCAGAGCTCACCATCATATCCTCCAACACTATAGCACTCCCACTATCAACCACTCCCTCAACATCGACCATAGAACTATCCTCCCAGCAAATTGAACTGGAGTCACTGGCTGTCTCTATAATACAATCCGGTATATAGTACGGACATCAACTGCAAGCGTCATCTCCTACTGTATCACAGGTATATTAACCGAGTGTCGAGTCTCCATGCAACTGTCAGCCTATGTAACTGTCATGTGTTCGTCCACTGAGATAGGTAATCACCCTACAATTAAAGTGTGGGGTATCTCAACTCGAGACCACTAATCTCTGGAATTTATGTGCTAGGCCCAAGTGCAATTGTGAAATCATCTCGCAAGTCTCTCCTGGCCTACCTCACCGTGCCAACCTATCTCGTATCCTGTGTCTTGTGAGAAGAAAATCTTCCGAAGAATGAAACCATGTATCTAGCCGCCTTGTCAATGGTAGCCGGATCTGACAACTATTCACTAAGCTTGTTATGAATCTCCCGACTACGATCCAACTATCTAACCAAGGCATCACTTTGCCTTTTAAATTCAGACAAACTGTTTGATGGTTTCTTGTGTCTACTGCTATATGGTTTCACCTGTCAACTGCTATAAGTGCTCCTGTACCTATCCATTCCATTTCAATAGAGTGTTGATTACTCACTCAATTTTCTATAATTCCCACAGGATGGCAAGAAGAAGGCTCTCATGCCACTGTAAGAACCCTTGCTGGTTCTAACTCTGACAAACACCAAATTGCTTTACTTTTCAAATATTTGACATTTTATCAAACACTTTGCAGCCAAACTCTGATACAACTGTAATGAGCCTACCTGGCTCCATTCCGATTTTGCTTTCGAAATTTGAATTTGTTTTGGATTTGTAATATGATACGAATTTTTAAAGTAATTTGCCAGGTTTGAACAGTAATATTACAAATCTAAGCAATGAATCAATTCTTGTATCAACACCAAATTCTCACCAAACTATTAAAATTAATAACCCTTTGAATTCTGAAATCACTCTTTTAAAAAAAAACCAATTTTGAAATCAATACATTTAACATTAAAATCGCAGCATACTTAGAAAGGAGATTACTTAATGCTAAACCTGTGATACACTCCCCATTTTCTCTGAAGGACTTGTCGTAGCTCCTTTAAGACAGTTCACGGCTCACCAAAGTGTGACGCCTCTATTACAATACCAGCAACTGGTCGCAGCTTGTAGACGAATCAATGGCAGTTGTCAACAAACACCTCACACCATCTATTAGACACAGCAATCTCCTCATCTAAGTCATACGAATAACTAACATTGCAGCTAGGTTAAACACTTCCTCTCCTTGTATGCCGTTAACCTTCAGACTAATCAAATTCAGCACATACATGGGAGATAATCTTTTCACAATTCGCTGGAATTGGCCTCCAGTTCAAAGTGCCAGGAAAACTGAGATGAATTTACAATTCATTCAGCAACGCACAAACCCTTTCCTTCATTCGAAACACCCAACAATTCTCATAAGTGTCCAAAAGATAATAACATGAATCAATTTCAGGATTAATTGCACTCTCAGTGTGCCAATTAATTATCAACAAACTCCTCAAATAATAATCTCCAGAATAAATCCAACTCTCTCCTTAGCCACAAAAATATAGTAGAGAGATCTTGCAATTGTTTACCTCAGCACAATTGCATCACCAAAGAACTCAGAAACCCTAGCCCAAGGCTCAACAAGAAAATATTATAAAATATTCGATGATTCAAAGTGCTTGAAGGCAAAGAGAAAATCGTTCTCCTTAAACCCTTGAAGATACCACAGTAGAAACTCACAATGCAAATTAATTTTCTCCAAGTATATCCAAAAAAGATCTCATAAGTCTTTTATTACTTTTTGAAAGAACTCTCACACTTTTCCAGCCAATGTGGGATAAATGAATTTGCCTCTTTAAATTATTCATTTACTCCAAACATAATAAAATAACTTGGCTTAAGCTTCCATCATTTAATGAAATAAATGGCCCCCTTCCATGATGACTCAACACTCAACTTAAATGAAATTATAAAGCTATATTATAACTTTATAATAAGTCATTTTAATGATATCATAATAATTTGGCCACCAAAATAATAATAACTCCCAAAATACTTATCCTTTTAATGTCTTGTCTGAAACAAGAGTCTCACCTATTAATTCTCCATGTGACCAAATGCACTTTCCAAAAATAGAAAGGATCCTTCTCGATCAACCACTGGCTACTATAAATACTAAGCATGGTCAAAAGCATAGCAAACAGGGTCCAAAAAACACCAAGCAAAAGCCAAACCAAGGCAAACTGAATCCTAAAGTAAATGACCACTGCCAACACTGGAAACTAAGCAAAGTGACTTACTATAAATAGTAAGTATACCCATAATGATTCTCAAATCAACTCGCCAGACCACGAGGATCGCCATGATGGCCTGACATCACTGGTCAACTGACCCTGCTACAAA